>PVLA01015020.1:0-27413 GCA_004027455.1 Hydrochoerus hydrochaeris | reverse complement strand
TGGTGATGGTGGTGGTGGTGGTGGTGATGATGGTTGTGGTGGTGATGGTGATGGTGGTGGTGGTGGTGATGGCAATGATGGTGGTGGTTTCAGTGAAGATGATGACATTGCTGATGCTACTGCAGCAGGTAGAGGTGGCATGAGGATGAGGAAGTGCATCTGAGCCTCACCAGGTGCCACATCCCCTCTTCTCTTTGCCACATTGCTGATGAGGAAACCAAGTTCCACCACAGGTTGGAGCTGCGGGGGAGGTGTCTCACACCCACTGCTGTGACAGGCAAACCCCCAAAGCACAGTCATTCAGAAAAGCCAGGGTCCTCGTCCATGTGCGGGAGGTGCTCTTAGTCTCCATTGACTTTGTCAGGAGGTAGCTCGCTGTGCGCGGCTGGGAGATGGGAGGTGTCCAGGGGACAGAGGGACATCTGCAGAGTGCGGGCTTCCCTGCCACTCACTGGACAGCTCCTTCACTGAGCCTCAGACCCAGGTCTGCCACTTGATTTTTCAAGTGCATTTTGGAGAGTTTTTAACCTCGTATCCCTTCTTGATTGACAGAGAAATGATGATGTTTGTACAGAGGATTAGCATGTACCCCATCCCCCACTTCCTGTGTGTCACATTAGGACACCTTGTTTGTCACAGCCAGGGTGCCAGTAGCCACGCCATATGATCCATACTTTATTCGGGTCCCTTAGTTTCCTCTATTGTCCTTTTCTTCTTCCAAGAGCTGAACCAGGCCACAGTGGCACATTCGCTTGTCCCGTCCCCTGAAGGGGAACCTGTAGACCGTGACATCTTAGATTTCCCCATTTGACGGCTGGCATTTGTAAAGAGTCCTGTCAGGCAGTTTTAAGGATGTCCCTGCCTGGAACCGACCGGTTGTGTTCCTGGTGAACCTGGGGTTACTGTGCGGGTTTGGCGGAGACCATGGATCACATCCCATTTGGAGCTCATGCTGTCAGCAGAGTGTGGTCCTGCTGGCGCTGGCCTTGGCCTCCTGGCCAGGCTGCTGTCTGTCCAGTTTCTCCTCCAACAGTCCCTTTGCGACCTGTCCTCTGGGAGGGGTCACGTGTGCCCTGCACTTGGGAGTCTCCGCCCCCAGGCGGTGCCTGCGTAAGTGGCTTGGAACTCTTCCCATGGGCAGCCTGTCTCTTCGCTTCCGTTTGCTTATTCAATCATTTATTTATACGAGGCTGGACTCATGAATATTTATGTCACCCTTCAGCTGTGATCCAGTAATGCTGTGTTTATTTCAGTGTTCAAATCATTCAGGCGTTTGTCACTGGATGCTGCTCGGCGGTGCCTGTGTCCCTATGCTGACTCCTGTCCTTGTGACTTCTACTTTGCCTGTGAGCACTGCCTTACTCTGTGTACCCCAAGACACCCAGGCTCACCTCACTGCTTCCTGCAGGCCCAGGCCCCGGCCCCTCCTCCAGAGGGCCCTGGCCTCTTCCCTGGGAGACCCATGTCGGAAACCAAGGTCACAAGTGAGGCAACACCCTGAGACTCCCCCGTTCTGCTGGGGACCCCAAGTTTTTCTGGCTTGTGGTGTCCTTAGCATCTCACAATTCTTTTATAACACCCCAAGCCAACACAAACAAATGAAGAAAAAAAAAATAAAGAAAGAAACATCAAAACACCCTGTAATTAGCGTCCACTTATTAATTAGATCCAAACAAATTAGTAAATACATACTCTTATCCTAACGACTCAGTAGTTGTTTTTTAAAGAGACACAAACAGATTGAAGGGAAAACACTTTCCTTTCATTCCTCCTGCTGCAGGCTGGTGGGGTGTACGCGCCCCACCCTTCCCACCCCGGCCTCAGCGGCAGGCGAGCAGGGGCACCCTTCCTCCCCGGGGCCCCAAGCTGATAGCCAGTGCAAAATCTTAGTGTTTTTGTTTGTTTATTTTTTAAACTTAACATATCCCGCTGCTTCCTGTGCATCAGTGACCGCACCCTGGTCCGGCAACCGAGGCAGAAGGCAGAGGAGGGAATTCTGCTGAATTCAGGTCATGTGCGAGGTGGTGGCAGAGAATGAAGGCACTGTCTAAACAAAACTTTGAAAAGATGTGTCATCTATCACATGGCCACGAATGCCCCTTGGAACACACTCGCATCATTCTTGCTGCCCTCTGCTGGGTCCTCCCTGGTGAGGCCGGTGTGGGTCTCCCTGTCCCGTCACACTCACCGTCTGTGTGCACACATGTAGCATGCTGCACGTGCAGGGAACACACGTGTGCAGATAGACACATGGTCTCACACGTGCACGACATGCTCTGGGTACAGTGCACGCGGTGCCATGCGCTCTCTTTTGTAGATATTTTAATGGCTTTTTAAGGGTCATTTTGGCTTTCTCGAGACCCCAGGGTCCATGAGGGACAGGGACCCCACTCCAGCCTCAGGGCAGGGGCTGGGCATGGCCGATACACGGGGATGAGAGTGAGGCCATTTGTCTGTCGATCCACCCTGGATGGACATGGCTTTTAGGGCCGGTGGGGCTGGATGAGGCTCTGCCGGGTGGGATGACAGCTCCCAGCCTGTCGCAGAGGGAGGGGTGCACCCTAGGCACCCCCACCCCCGCCAATCCCTGTTCTGACGGCTGATTGCATGGCCTCAGGTGTTGTTGGTAGCAGGCAGTGGAGGACAGGCGAGGCCATTGGTTGCTGGGGACTTTAGTTACTGGGCGGGGATCGCGTGAGTAATGGGCCAGACGGCAGCCGCTTCTGGGAGCCCTGATTTATAGCTCATAAAGCAGCGCCTGAGGGAGCCTGGGACAGGTGGACAGCTGAGCAGTCCCTGCCCTGTGCTGTGTGTGGCTTGACAATCGCTGGTCATCGCGGGGCTGTTGGCACCCACTGGCCCAGAGGCTGTGGCAGCGCAGCTTTGTCACCAGTCAGCGCCAGCCAAGGCCCAGCAGGTACCTCCTGGCCATTTGTCCCTGCACGCCCTGGGGGCCAGCCTGGCAGTGCAGAGGGCGGACAGAGCATGGCAGGGCTGCCTGGGTGCTGTCACTGCTCACAGCCCCCAGCAATTGTGCTCTTCCCACTGGGGTGCGCGCTCTGCCCCGAGGGCAGTGGGTGGGTGTGCCAGTTCTTGCCCATCCGCCTGTCCTCCCTCACCCCAACCCCTGTGGTGGACGAGGCAAAGCCTGAGGGCAGCAGACAGGTCCCCTAGACTGTGATGGGTGGGTAATAACTGGGCGAGGGCCCCTGGGGCCTGTGTGATCCTAAGCAGACGCTGGCAGAGGGAGACGGACACTGACTGTCCCCCTGTGCCTGCCCGGGCTGCCGCGGGGTCGGCTCCTCTGCATTCCCAGGCAGGTGTGTGGGGCCAGCCACAGCAGCGATGCTGTGTTTAGGTGGAAAGGCCCCTGGGCCTGTGGAAGCTGGGTGACTCCTGGGCCACGGTGAAGGGCAGTGTGTACCCAGGACCACACGGGGTGTAGCCATGCAGCCAGCAGGGAGCTGGCGGGGCACTGGCCCAGCCTGGCCTGGGAGGCCCTTTCCCAGAGACCTTTCTTTACACTTTCTTTTTTTATTTTGCCAGTGCTGGGGATTGAGCCCAGGACCTTTGCACTGAGCGACATCCCTGGCCCTTATTTTATTTTACTTTGAGGCAGGATCGCTTGCTGAGTCGTTGAGTTTCTCTGGCTGTGTCCACATTCGCAGCCCTCCTGTCTCAGCCTCCTGAAGCGTTTGTACCAGGCCTGGCTCTCTACATAGGCTGAGCTCCAGATGAAGTGAGGCTCAAAGTTTCTCCTGCGAAGTTTGCAGCTGCAGTTTTAATGTAAGGACTACCTCAGCGGAGGTCACGGGTACCGCCACCTCGCTGTCTGAAGGTCTTGTGACCCTTGCTTGGGTTTGGTTCACGGCGGATGAAACACGTCCTGTGCACAGGCGCAGTGGAGGAAAGTCCCCGGGAACCAAGTCGCCTCCCGAGCCCAGGTCTCGTCTTTCAGGCTTATCCAACAGCTCCGCAAAACCATTGACTTCCGGTTTTCCCGTTGCGGTCAATTAGCAGTCAATTTCTTGCGAGCTCCTGGGAAATTGTTACATTTCTCATTTCTTTGTAGCCAGTAGGCTATAAGCACACTGACCCTCTTTGTTTGAAGGATTTTTAAGGAGGCTAAGAAAATTTTGTTTCCAAGACTGTAAGGTCTGTGGGTTGCAGAGATTCTCCAAGCAGTGCTGGTCCTTGCGTAGCATCGCCCATTTGCGAAGCTCCCTCCGCAGCTGAATCCCCTTGGCAGAGCGAGCGTCTTTGCTCTTATTATTAAAGTAGCTCTTGATCTCGCGGGGATGACTTGCATGCGTTGGTTCTTGAAAGCACCGGGTGGGTGATAACAGCCTGCCTGCGACTTGCTTCGGGAACGTGGGTCTTTTGGTGAAAGGAAAACACACTTCACTTTCAAGTTCAACAGCTCTTGTGAGTCCCGGTCTATGAGGCTCATCCAACTCCACAAATCCCCAGAAGTCTCCAAAGCTATTGTCGTATGAAATTCACCACTCCAGGAGGTCCCCCTCCTTGTCATTGTGCACAGGTCACTGTGGCAAGCCCTCCGGGGCTGTGTGACAGAGCAGGCAGTGTAGGATCCTCCTGCCTCAGCCTCTCAGAGTGCTGGGATTACAGGCGTGCAACACTGTGGACCTGTTTATTCTGGAAAAGGCGAGCCAGTCTCTCCTGTCGGATGAAACAGGTACAAACTCCCAGCTTCATCTGGACCCACTTTAAGGAGTTAAGGGATGGGGGAAGGGAAACGGGAGAGTCAGTGCAGGACGCAGCCTGGCACCTGTGGGGCGCCCCCTGGCCACTCAGCTTGGCCTTCTGTGGTGAACCAAGAGTCCATGGGCTTCAGGCTGATCCTCAGTCTCAGTAGCACCCACATGCAGGTGAATTGAAAACTGCCACTCCAGCCTCAGCCAGCTGCTCCTTCCTGCCTCCTGGCCCCTGCCCAGGCCCTGGCCCAGGGGTCCCCACAGGCCTCCCTCTGTGGCCTCTCGTGTCTCCTCCTGAGCACCAGCATCTTGGAATGGGGTCCCCGATGCTGTCTCATGTGGCCTTCTTCTCTATCTGTCTCTGCTTCCTACTTTTGTGGAGTTCTAGGCATTGAACCCAGGGCCTTTGCACTGAGGACCTCCCCAGCCCTTATTCTGAAACAGGGTCTCACTAAGTTGATAGGGATCCCAGGCTGGGTGAGAACTTTGGGTCCTCCTGCCTCAGCCTCCCGGAGCGCTGGGTTTACATGTGCGCGCCACAATGCCTGGCTCTCTCTACCTTTTCGGCATTGTTTCTTTTCCTCAAAACGCTTACCATTTGGGAAATGAGCTTGTGAGCTCACTTAGTCTCAGCTTGCATGTCAGGGTGGCTCTGTCCTGGGTCCTTTGCAGCCAGGATGGTGTCCTGTCTGCTCTCCCCAGTGCACGGCCTTGATGACAGCTGGGTCATCACAGAGAGACCAAAGGGAAGGCAGGTGGGTCCCCGTGGAGAGCAGCAGCCCGCGCCCCCCCCTCCGCCCCATGTAGTCCCTTTACTTAGAAAGCAGCGGTGCGCTGGGCCTGCAGGGGTGGGTCCCCTCCTGCCTTCCGCCAGCCTGGATGTCCTGATGTCCCTGTCTCTGACCCCACCTGTTCTGCGCTCTGCACCATGGCTCCTGCAGGAGTGAGGCCACGGGGAGGCTGGTGACCGCTTCTGGGCGGCCGAGTGGAAAGTTCTGAAGCCTCTGGGCCGGGCCCTGTGGGGCCTGCAGTGCTGTCCCCAGGTCCACGGAAACGGCCTGCTCAGGTGAACGATGGCCACACCCCATGCCATCTTCAGAGGTGACTTTTGGGTCAGAACAGCCTCTCCTGTTGCCACGCTGCTCTTCCCTAATGGACAAGCCCTGTGCAGTGCTGCCCTGCCCTGTGTCCTCCTGCGTGTGCGGCCTGGAGGCTGAGCGCCCACGAGGGGACGGCACATGCGTCCTCTGCTGTGCTGTCACAAGGCAAAGATCTGGGCTGGTGCTGTGAGATGCGGGGCGCTGTGTGGCTCTGGTCAGCTGGACTGAGAATGCGCCCATGAGCGGTGGCCGGAGCCTGGTCAGTGAGGGTCTCAGCCCTCACTCGGAGCATGGCTCTGCGAGATGGGTCCCCACCCGCCCTGACCCTGGTCATTCCATTCCATGGACACAGCAGCCTGACCAGCATGCATTCAGTAATCATTTCCTAGCCGGTGAGATGGTGCTTACCTGGAATCCCCGCACTCTGGGAGGCTGAGGCAGGGGGATGCAGGTTTGAACCCAGCCTGGGTAACTCTGTGATTTCACAAGACCCTGTCTCACAATAAGACATGAGAAAAGGGCCCCTGTGTGTGGCTCAGGGCAAAGGCCCTCGCTTCAGTCCCTGGTACTGGGGGAAAAAAATCCTGTGAGCCACACGCAGAATATAAACAGAAGCAGTTGAAGTGGATTTGGACGCTGTGTTTTATTGAATCCATTCTATCCACGATATGACTGTGCCAGAAAATAACTGGTGTAAAAATTATCACAAGCACTGACATTTTTTGTCTGGACTGAGGCTATGAAATCCAGTGTGTGTTTGACAGATAGTTTGTATCAATTCAACTGCTCAATGTTCCCTGGAAATTGCTTGACCTATATTTAGATTTCATAAAAATTACACTTGAAGAAATAGTCTCATGTGTCCAAGTTGTTCCAAAGATTTAGATTTTCCAAGACAGAATCAAATATCAGTTTTTCTAAATTAAATTAATTTAAATTAATGTGTTCCCCAGTCACACGGAGAGCTCCTCAGCAGGGGCGGCAGGAGCCACCCACAGGGGGGTGCCTCTCTGGCCCAGTGGGGGGCTCCCCTGGGTGTCTGCACAGCGGCTCTTTGTCTTTGTGGGTGGACAGACCACGGAACCCAGTGGCAGGGCAGTGGCAGTTGGGTCGGTGTTGGTAGCTGGGCAAGAGAAGTGGGTTTTCTGATGTTTCTGTTTCTCTTTGATAATATGACAAATTGAAAGATCTGAGTTCATAATTAAGAAATTAGGTTTTTGCAAAGCTCCATTGGTTTGTGAATTGATGCAGTTGGGCTGCCATATTTCTAGGGGATGTCACGTCTCAGCGAACAGACAGGTTTTAATGACAGGCATGCAGCTGTGTGCGTTAGGGTGCAGACGCCAAGGTGGACAGGATGAGCTCGAAGCTCAGGCACCTCACACGAAGACAGACTGGGGTAGCAGGGCCTGCCTAGTGCCCCATGCCCTGGACTGTGGGCCCTCTAGTGAGCGACTATCTCTTGAGCACGCCAGAGATGATTGAAAATTCTAATACAAGTGCTGGTGTTATGGTTGATACACTGTATCAACTTGAGAAGTTTAGAAGTTTAACTAAGAGACTCAGCAGCCTGCCAGGGTCCTTACTTTGTAAACATCCTCAGCCTATGCAAGAGGAGGGCACAGAGGTGGCATTATGGACTGAAACTTCCACAAACCGTGAGCTAAGTAACTTTTCCTTCCTTCCCTTTGGGTGTTGGGTATTTTGTCCCAGCAATGAGAGAAAAGTAACCAAGATAGCTCGCAAACACTTAAAAAAGAGGCTCAGCTTCACTTTAAGCATGAGGTGAATCAAACAACTAGTTTCCTCTTTTACTCTTTAACCTGGAAAAACTAAAAGACCTGCAGCAGCAGGGTGAGGATGCAGGCACACGGGCGGCCTGCTGCTTTTCCTGATTCTGTGCTGTTATTTTTAAACAAAATGTTAAACTGAAAATCAGTCCCCTTGACCTCAGACCACAGCAGATCTATGCTAAAGAAACACGAGGCCCCAGCCTTCCCTCTTCTGGCCAGTGTGGTGTCTGGGGCAGGGAGCCCCTGCTTCGAGGACAGTGAGACCCCCGGGCACCGCCAGGTCTGATCCTAAGGCCCTTACATCCATCGAGGCAAGGGGGGCCTTGCAGAGGCTCTGGGCTCCTGGGGTGCTGTCCACAGTGCTGACCCACTCAGCCTCTCTGCCTCTCCATTGGAGCCCCCCATAGCTCAGCCATGCTCGCCAGTGTACCTGAGGCCAGAAACCAGCACAGAGGCCAAGGCCTGGACACACCTCTGAAGCAATGCGTACTTCTCACAGATGATTTGTATCGGTCACTCAGCCATCTCTGGGACAAAATACCCACGCCACCCTTCAAGGAGAGAGTCTTGAACTGGCTCATGGTTTCAGTCAGTTTAGTCCATGTCTTTGGCTCCAGGGCTGAACCAGTCTGGCGGAAGGGCCGGCGTGGAGAGGAGCTGCTCATGATGGCAGCCAGGAGCGAGGGGAAGGAAGGGGACAGGGTCAAGGACATACCTTTTAGGCCCTACTCCCTGTTATCTGCCACCGGCCAGGCCCCTTGTCCCGGTGGCGTATTCTGACCCCTCAGCTGCTCCTTGGTGACTGGAATGAGAGGTGTGACTGCAGGTGTGATAGTGGGTGTTCACATTTTTTAAAATGTGTCACAGGAAAACACACTGCTGTCAAACCACCTCAGTGTCATTGCCGTCTTTGTGATCAGTTGCAGGGCCAGGCTCGCACTGCACGGCGCATGGCCTAAGGCCAGCCTTTCCCCTTGCTGCCCGTGAGGTACCACACCCACACCCAACCTTTGCTCTACCTGCAATGAGGGCACCTGGACCCGCAGCCAGGGACAGCACTGTGGACAGGGTGACATGTGAGCTCCAACCCAGGGACAACCTGTGTCACAGCGGCATCTTCGTCTTCATTCACGATCCGTGTCCTGGTCCCACACATGGCATCTGTCACTCTGTCCCTTAAACTTGGGGTAAAGAAACTGGTGGTATTAGGAGGCATAAATTATTGTCATGAGTGAGAGAAAAAGAAGCCAAGAAAGCTGAAACCCCAGGAGCCTGAGTCAGGGAAGGCGGGATCAGAGTTGGGGATCACGGAGCCCAGGTTCCCGACGTGCTTAGGAAAGGGAAGGGAAATTCAGGAGGAGACGCTGTGTGCTGCACTGGGCTGGACGTAGGGCCACTCCGCAGACATTCAGCCCAGCTGGGCGCTGTGACGGCCCGAGAGACCTGGCCTTCTGGCAGGGGAGATTCTCTGAAGCCTGGAGAAGGCAGGATACTCGCCCAAAGTTGGATGGTGACAGGATCTGGGCACTGTCAGCCAAGCCTGGTGACAGTCAGTCCCTGTGTGACTCCCTCCCCGGAAGCCAGGCCATGGTACGTGGAGAGATCCCCGCCCAGGCATCCAAACGCCCGGCTCAGCTAACCGGGCCCGTCCGGGGCGGAGTGGGTTCCGAGGCCGAGCTCCCAAGCGCCCCATCATCCGTCCTGCAGCCCTCACCCGATGTGCGAGTTCCTAAGTGAAATAAATGCCGCCGTCCCCTTGTGGAACCGAGATTATCGAAGAGTGTAATGACATGGGCTTGGTTTATAGATGCCAGTGCGAGGCTCTGGTTGCTGTCACAGTGGGTGTGGTGGTGCATGCCTGGAATCCCAGCGCTCTGGGAGGCTGAGGCAGGAGGATAGCAAGTTCCACCCAGCCTGGGTCATTTAGAGACTTAGTGAAGCCCTGTCTCAAAATCTTTAATAAAAAAAAATTGTAAAAGATCTGGGGTTGTAGCTCAGCGTGAGGCCCTGGGTTCGAGCCTCACTATTGCAAAAAAATAAGTACAAAGGAAGGGGGTGCACTGCAGGGTGGGAGGGAGAGGGATGGATGTGGGTGATCTGTGCTCCCGGGATGAGGGCTTTTCCCAGTGTGCCTGCACCGGGTTCTTTCTGAGGTGTGGTGGGGTCCTGGAAGTGCCTGGCTGCAGTGAGAGGTGGGGTGCGCTGTAGGCCCATTGGCCCCGGGTTCCCCTCTCGCTGCTCCAGCTGCGGGTGCATCTGTCTCAGGCCGCAGCCCTCAGATCGGCCCTTCGCACCACGCATCTTCCGTGCTCCTGGACTCCCTGCGCCCGTAGAGCTGTTTTGTCACCGTCTCTGCTGAGACCGTTAGCGTGCGGAGAGTTTTTACATCACTGGGCTCCTCCCCTAAGTTCCTCATACAATTCATGTCCCCATGGCTGGGATGTGGATGTAGAGGTGCCCAGCATCAGGGAGCCACTTTGTGGTCTGGGGGCTGGGTTAGGCTTGAAAAGGGCAGTCCACAGCCAAGATTGGGGTACACTTCCTGCATCCAGAACAAAGCTGCCACAGTGCAACAAGCCTCCCTGTGGAGGAGCACGGATGGCACACAGCGACTCTTGGGATGGGCAGAGTCGAGGCTGAGGCTGCGTCTCTCCGGGATCCTTAGCTTCCTTGGGTGTTAACCAGGTCCCCCTGATTGCTGGGCTGTGAGGAGGCAGAGAAAGCTGCCCTCTGCCGCCAGGAGCTGACAATCCAGCTGGGACACTGTGTCCCAGATTCTGTCCATCTAATGCTGAGACACCACTGGATGCTGCTCCCCTGCCGGATTCACACAGCCCTGCAGGACCCCGAGTGCTTCCTGGACCCCTGGGCGCTGGGCGAGCAGGCCACTTCATGTTCCCAGTTTTCAATCAATAGGTCAAGACCTAGAGACAGTCACACTTCAGTGCAGGCCCAGCCTGGGCTGGAGGCCAGAGTGTCTCATTCTGAGTCCACTGTTCACCTGCGGCCAGAACACGCAGGAGAAAGGTGACCACCATCTCTCACAGGCTCAGCAAGGCCCAAGGGGACTGCAGGCAGTTAAAAAGTCCCCAGACTTTTCTGCACACGGCATCCCCTACCTGTCACCAGCAGAAATGATAGGGCCCTGGGGAGCGAGCCCATCTTGGTGACAGGATAAACGTCATCAGCAAGGTCTGCGCCCGGGTGTCCTTGGGGACATAACCCCAGTTCTTTTCCAGGACCACCAGGGGTGGGGAAGGGGGAGCCTCAGGCAGCCCTGCACCTGTGAGGCCAGAGCTGTGATGTGGGGTGCTGGCCGGGTGCAGGACAGGGATCGGCTCACCCTGCTGCGTGACCGCCCTGTGCCCCGCTTTCCTATCTGTAAATGAGGGTGCTGACAGTCTCTGCCCCGGAATGAGAGCCAGCCAGGGCAGCGCGCCCAGGAGGAAGCAGGGAAGGCTTCAGGGAGCCAGAAGTGGGGTTCAGGGGCAGCCCCTGTCCTGGTGTCCCACTCTGCGCCACGGCAAAGCTGGCCAGAGCACACTTGGAGCCGAGATCCTGTGAACGACGGGGGAGATGCAGGGCGCCGAGGCTGGGACCCACGGACTCGGGAGGCCGGTGACTGTCACTTCCCTCCTCTTTCCCCACGCCTGCCCCGGCCCTGCCACTCCCTGCCTCTTCTGCAGGCTGAGGACCAGGTGCCCTGCACGGGCAGGTGACAGGGCACAGCTGCCTGCCTGTGCACACATGGCCCGTGCAGGTGAGCTCGGGCAGTGTTCGCCTTGGGCGATTTACCCAGGAAGCTCTGGAAAGATCTTCCACGCGCCAAGGGCTGCGTTTAAGGCCACAGGAAAATACCTGGATGTACAGAGGGGTCAATACCCATCCGCACAGCTGACAGGGAATTGTCAGGGTGAAGGGAGAGACCCAGGGAGGCTCAGGCTGGTGGTGGCGCCGGTCTCAGCTCCTCCTACCCTCGCTCGGAGCCGATGCTCAGAAGCGCTGTCCCCGGCCGTGGCCACACAGTCATGTTGTCCCTTCACAGGGTCCTTGCTGTCCATCTGGAGTTGGACACCGTGTCCATCAGCCAGGCAAAAGTGCAGGAGGCGGGGTTAGTGCATTCCCCAGGCTGAGTCAGTGATGTCTCTGTCTGGTCCCACGACATCCATCCCCCTGGAAGAGTCCACTGAGTCCACTGAGTCACCCCAGCTCCAGCCCCCAGTCTTTGCTGTCACTGCGTTTGCCTGTTCTTCATTCGTCGTGGTGTTGGGCAGCAGTGGCCATGGTGACCCCTTCTCTCGCTTGATCTGGTGCTATGAGGTTCACCCACGGGACAGTGGGACCCAGGACTGCCTTCCTTTTCATGACCAGGTAATATTCCGTGGAATGGAGGAGGCCCCGCCTTAACATGTGCACATCTTGGTGGATTCTTAGTGGGTAGTCGTGTCGGTTCCTCTTTGGGGCTGCTGAGCTCCTGCCGCTCTGATGTGTCTTTGAGTCCTCACCTTCCGTTCTTGGTATAGTGCCATGGACTCAGTGGTGCCCCCTCAAAACCAACTGAACAACCCCACGAGGCAGGAACAGCTGTTGTCTCTACTCCCGGAAGAGGAAGGGCATGGGTGTGTTCACAGACTCGCCTGACCCCCTGCATCCAATAGGAGCAGAGGAGTGAGGATTGAGCCGGGGTATGCTGGCTCAGAAGCCTTGCTGTTTCCCCTAAGGGACACCAGTTTCTCGTGGAGACCTGAGGACAGATGCACAGTTACAGCTGGAAGTCAGGAACAAACTCTGAGCAGGCCAGATAATCACAGGCGGCAGGGCTCCCCCAGAGGTGGTGAGCTCCCTGTCGGAAGAGGTATGCAAGTACCAGGAGGTGTGTGGCTGCAGGGAGTCTCATCTGGGGACAGCACCCAGTGTCCCCCAGCTCCTGTGGACTAGGGGATCAGCCAGCATTGAATGGAGAAGCACTATCCACTGCGCCCCTAGTGTGAGGAGAGGGCTTGTTGGAGGCATCTCCTGCCATGGGTGGAACCCACTGTCCTCCAAGCCCCTGGAACAGGGTCACGCTGGAGCTGGCTCGGGCCGTGACGCTCCCGTCAATGCTGGCACTGGGACCGGGTGGATGCGGCCTCTTTGTCTGTGGTGTTCCAGAGGACTGGGCTCAGGCCTGTGGTCACTTTTGCAGCCGTGCTGTGGGGTGGTGGCGGGGAAGCTGACTGGACCCCACAGCGTTGGGGCGGGTGCCATCCCAGCATGCCTGCGGTGTTGCTCTGCCTTGCCGTGTCCTCTGCCGCACACGTGTGAGTGGCTGCTTCCCGGGGCGGCTTCATGGGGTGCCTGCTCCTGCTTACTCCTCCAGGGGTCGCTGGCAAGTGTGACAGCGATCTGGGGTGGGCAATGCTTAGAATTTGGCTACAGGTTGTGTAAGTAGCCACAATAGTGTCGTAATGATATGCAGGCATTTATAGGCATGTACTTTTGTTTGTTTGTCTCTGTGTGTGTTTGTTTGAGAGAGTTTCTGTCTACTTGGTTCAGGTTGATCTCACATTTACAGTCATCCTGCCTCAGCCTCCTGAGTGCTGGGAGCACAGGCCTGCACCACCACGCAGCTACGGCTGTGTCCTCTTGCACTGTTCCAGGCCTTGCATGATGATGTGTGCGTGAGGAACCATCAGTATCCCCGTTTACAGAAAAGGAAATCGAGGCTCAGAGAGGTCAGGTCATGTGTCTAAGGTCATGCGGCTGGGGAAGGGCGGAGCCACCTTGGAACCCGGGACTCAGGAGCTTTCTGTTGTCTTGGTGACTCGGTGGATCTGAGCGGGAAGCAGGCTGCACTTTGGACACCAGCGTGCGGAGGTGCAAAAGGGCTGGAGGGGAAACCTAGTGGGGAGGGGAAGACTGTGGCCCGCTGTGTCCAAGCCTGTCCCCAACAACAGGGGTCAGGGAGAGAAAGGAAGCTGCGTGTTTGTGCAGCCCAGCTCCCCCGTGGGGGAGCCAGCCCCCACTGCTAGGAGAAAACAGCAGGAAACATGAACTTCTCCTGCGACTGTCCCAGCGTGAAATAATGACTAACTTGAATTTAAATATGTGGTGGAAAATTATGCTCCGTGGAAGGACGGGCCACCTGATGCTGGAGCAAGCCACACATGTTCATAGCTGTGCCTTAATCTGGCCGGGCTGAGTCCTGCTTTGTGTGCCGACTCCTCATAGGGGAGGCTGTGGCCGTCTGGGACACCAGTCCTCCCCCGGGAGGCTGACGAGCCGTCCTCCGGGGTGGGCCGGAGCGGGGTGTCCGCTGGGACAAGATGGGGTGTCCAGAAGCACTGTCCTGTGCCTTGTCACCGACCTGCACAAAATGCTGCACGTGGCCAAGGCAGACGCAGTTAGGGGGCCCATGTGCAAAGCAGCGAGGTCACATTAGTAAGGAAGTGGCTTCTGGGGACCCAGAGACCTCCGTTCACCCCAAGACGCAGTGCGCTCGTGGGGACCCTGCTCTGTTCCAGCGGGCAGTGGGTAGCACGCAGCAGGTATCTCCCTGGTGCCCCGGCCTCTCCGCCGCTGTCTCTGAGGACGGGCGGACCGCACGGCAGATCACAATGGCTCATCTTGGCAGTGGCTTCTACGTCCATCAGCAGATGAATGGACAAAGACGACGTGGAGTCTGCACACCGTGGAGCACTGCTCAAGTCATTCCTGGGGAGACGGATGTGCCCAGAGACCGCGGTGTTCAGTGAAATAAGTCAGACACACGAGCTGAGATACCACACTTCCCTTACATGAGAAACCCAAAGAATAAATAAAGAGCCAAATAAGGGACAGATAATAGAAAACGGGAGAGAGATCCTTTGCAAAAAGGAAGGAGATGGAGGGGAGGGAAGAGGAGGCAAAGCAGAGGGGGAGTGAGGAATTAAAAGGGGTGAAGCTCATGCACCAGCTGCCCCAGGGAATGTGAGCCCGGCGCACGGCAAACGTGCTCATAAAAGCAGAATGTGTCCTAAGAGCAGAGGACAGCGCAGGGGTCCTTCCCACCCCGCAGTTCACGAGCGGTCAAACAGCTTCCTGTGCAAGCAGTATTTCAGAGCCTACCCGCCCCTCCAAGGTGTCCATGTCCTGCTCCCTGGGGCCTGTCCACGTGTCGTTGGCATGGCAAAGGGTAGTGCTGGGCTCTTCTAATCTATCTCGGGGCTCCCTGAGCGCAGGGACCCTGGGAGGAGGGTCCCGGCTCTGCACACGGAGCCATGGGGTGCACAGAATGCTGGGAGAGCAGAGGAGGCAGGCCCAGGGGACCCCACGCCCACCTGCCCGCCTTGATTGTGGTCCAGGGAGACCCTGCCCGACCCCTGACCTCAGCGCTGTGGTGAGACAGCCGCTGTCTCGTTTCCAAGTCTCCTTCCATCTGTTACCGACTCAGCGGAAGCCGCACATCACCCCACGCCTGCTCACCAGGCGGCTTTGCGGAAACGCGCCTGTGTGGCCCTGTCACCCCTCCGGCATGCTCAGTGTCATATCAGTGTCCACACGTGTGTGCATGCTGTGGAAACAGGCTCAGGGGACACATGGCCACACAGCAGAGGCTGGTGCCCAAATCCTACTCACTTAGCTTCTTCCCATGTTGCCCCTCCAAGCCTCCCTCTTCCTCCTGCCCCCCACCCCCGCCACAGTGGGGCGCCTGACCCGGATCCTCCAGAGTTACGGCCTGTAACACCGCCCAGTGCCATCAGGGACAGCTGATGAGGGCCAGGGCCTGGCTGTCTCCCTGTGAGAATCGGGTCAGGAGGGTGGACCCAGGCGGGGGTTCTGGGCTGGGAGGAATGGGGGTTCAGCAGGCCAGGGAGCCAGCCCTCCCCTCCAGATCAGCTCCTGGGTTGTGAGGAGCAACACCAGGGTCCTCAATGGGGCACGCCGGCTTCTCCCTGGGGCTCTTGCCAGCCCCTGGATCCCTCCCTGCAGGAAGACGTGGGTGGTGGGGGTAGCTTTGGAGAAAACCCGCTCCTTCCCCAAGAGCCCGCGGCGGCGCTGTCTAAAGCCGATGATGAATGCTTCCGAGATGGGTGACCCGGTGGCCCGCCTCAGGTGCCTGCTGCTACGCTGGATGGGTTTCCCCGCAGGCACCCGCTGCTCCACTCTGCCCGCCCTTCCCTGTTTATCTGGGATTACACCTTCCCGGGCTTGTGCAGCAGCCACAGGGGACATTCAGGACCTCCTCAAAGGATTATCCCGGCCATTTCAGCGAACAACAGAAAATCCCAGCAGGTGGCAGATGAGAAAAAAATCCCCTTTAACTCGGCAAAGCAGCCACAGAGCAGAATCGTGGCAGTGTCCCTGCAGGAGGCTCTGAGCCGCTGTGGGCAGCCTCGGCCCTGCTTCCCGCTCCGCCCTCAGTGGGGCCCGATCCTTACCCACTGCGCCTGCCTGTCCCTTAGGTCTGGGGGCTCCACCCGCTGGCCGCTTGCACCCCACAGGCCACTCCAAGTATTATTTTCAAAATAAAGTAAGTGCAAGTGGTTACCCAGGTGTGTTTGGAGTTCAGTGTCCCTGTGACGACAGCCAGGACTCGGGCCCCAGAGCCTAGTGACCTTGTCCATCAAATGGGGAGATGATGGGGATGCTGAAGTTACAGCAGAGGGACCCCGAAGTCACAGCAGAGGGACCCCGAGACCCGGTGCCCCCCCAGGGCCGTTACTGCCCTCCAAGACTCAGTGGCCCTGGTGTGCGAGCCAGTGCTAGCCATGTCTGTGTGGCAGAGTGGCCCCACAGGTAAGGACAATGGGGACAGATGTCAGTGGTTACAGACAGGGCGCCATTTCCCAATTAGCACAGGAGCGCTGCGGCTCAGCGATTGTCACTTATTTTACAGAAATTGCCCAATTTTAAGTGACTAATATCGTCATTACGTTTCAACTCATCAGCTCCAGTGATACGGCTGCCCCTCTTGGGAGGCCGAGCTGGAGAAGGCACCGTTTGGAGCCTCGCTGCTCAGCATGGAGGCAGCGTGCTCAGAGTGGGGAGCAGAGCCCCTCAGTACCGGGTCCCCATGATCCTCCTCTACACTGTTCCCTCACCCAGCGTCTCAGGGCTGCCCCTCCTCGGGGACCTCAGTGAAGAGCTGCTGATTCCAGAGTGAAAAGCCCAAGTCCTGCCCTCTACTGCCCCTGGTTTCTTGGGCCAGAACACAGGTCGCAGAGGAGGGACAGAAACACCAGGAATGGTTTTGAGACAGGCGCAGGTCTGCCCTGGTCCTGCAGCTGGCAGGCTGTGCACAGAGGCCCCTGGGACCCCTCTCCTCCCCTGCTATGCCTGCTGGCTTCCAGGGTGGCTGTGAGACCAGAGATTGGTGGGACTGGGCCCCTGGGAAACAGATGAGCCTGGGGTGGCCTCTTGGGCTACAGCTGGGCCCTGTGTCCTCTCCTCTCTGCAGCATCGGTTTTTAGAGTAATTACTTCCACTGGGCACAGGAGCTAAAGAACCGGAGGAGAGAGGAGACCTCTGCGCCCAGGAAATGGGGTAAAGTTGTGGCGCCGGGCTATGTGTGGCCTTTGACACAAGCTTGAGGTGGCCCTTGGCGTTCTTAGCTAGTGATCGTGACAGTTCAGGAGCAGCCTGAGACCCATTTGCTGTGCTGCTGGGTGCTATGGTGTAGCCATGGGTGAGGTGCCTAACTTGGGGTGTTGGGGGGCTTTGTGGGCGGAGCTCAGAGAGTCTGAGAGCACTGCCCAAGTCCAGCACCAAGGTTGACATGACCTCCTCTGAAGCGGCGGGCGCGTGGAGCTCGGGGCCACTTTTTTACTGTCCTCGGGTTATCACAGAGATCAGGGGCAGCTGGTGGGAGAGTTGCAGAGGGTGAAGCAGGGCCATGGGGACTCCGTGCCTGTCTAGGCAGCCACTCCGCATCCCTCCAGGTGCTGTCCAGCCTGGAAGCTCTCAGAGTTCCCAGGGCTGGGGGTTTTCTGCTGGCTCCACTGCCTAGCTGTGACCATTGCTCAAACCCCGGCCATCGTGGGTCAGCGAGACTCCAGCCTCACTTCCTTCCCTTCCTAGAGGTTGAGACAGGGAGGCCGGGAGTCCCAGTCCTCTCCTCCTGCCTTGGTCTTTCTGGTGACCAGCTTTAGACCTGGGACCAGCTGGGGCCACACCTGCCATCTCCTTAGCCTATAAAGGTTCTCTTCTGGCTCTGGGGGTTCCAGGGTCTCAGTTGTGGGCTGGGAACCGGGGCCAAGGAGCAGCTGGATGTTTCTTCTTGCTCCAAAGCACAGGAACGCCCTTGGCACAGAGCCTGGCAGTGACTGCTGCTCCGTCAGCTGTGCCGCCCTGACGCTGTGACTTGGGTGCCTTACCTACACGGAGTAGAGGCTGCATTTGACTGTTGTATAGCTGCACCCGAAACATTTACCAAGCAGTTTAATTGAAAGCCAGACACTGCACAACACCTGGATACCCCTGGCGGGCTCGGGGGCAGGGGCCTGTGCTCCTCTGGGGAAAGCAGAGCTGCCTGACAGCTGCCCTTTCATCTTTCCCCATCCTGCATTTGTGCAGCAGAAAGCCCGGTACTCATTAAGTCTGCATCCTTGCCACTGAGGGTTTTAATTGGCAGCGTTTCCCCCTGGTTCCTCCTTGAAAATTTGATTGAGCGGCTGTTGCCACTTCTGATCTGGTGTCTGCTGCTATCAGAAGACGTAACACCCCCCCCCCCACGGTGGTGCGGCAGTAATGAAGGCATTAAAGCACAGACCGGGCCTTGCAGGGCCGGGTACAGTGGAGGGCGTGGAGTGGCCGCACGGCATTCTGGGGTGGCTCACAATGGCCCGCTCCCTCATCAGGGCCGGCGTCCTCTGCAGAGACAGCTGCCTTTGCTGTTCAGAGCACAGACAGCGAGCTTTGACTCATGTTGCTTTTTATAGGGACCCGCTAGACCTGCGTGTCACATGCTGTCTGCACAGTGCCCTTTGGTGCCAAAACTCTGTTCTTTGACTCAGGGAAAACGCTGTTTAATTAGCAGTCTTGGAAAGATAGCCAATTATGAGTTAAATTGGGCTGAGAAAAATTATTCTTTCAAAATTTCTCTCCTTTTGTGCTCAAATCCACTTCCAGCCCCTCGGACAAGCTCGTTAATTTCTTCTAATGCAGTGTTGCGAGCTGTTCCAGGAGGAATCTGCACCCCTTTGTTAAATTGGGGCAACTGGGGTGCTTCGGCCCCTCGTGGCTGGGCATCAGGCTCTGCGTGCACCCACCACCTGCTTTGCTGCGTGGGGTCCTCTCGTGGTCGCCCTACACTGTCCAGCACTGCAGGAATTGGGCCCTTGGTGGAGAAGAGATGCCAGAAGCCACCGCGTTGATTGTGGGGTGTCCAGGACCTGGGGACTATAGGAGAGTTGGAGCCCACTCTTTAAATCTGCAAAGCTCTAGGTAGAAGCCTCAAGGAGCCACGCTAGGCACTGCTGTGAGGTAGCGTCTCGCTGCATCTGGGGGCCTCCCCCGCCAGCTGGAATATGTCTGGATCGAAGGGGAGGCTTTAATTGAAACACTGCTGCAATAGGGAAGGAAGGGGCTGGGGGCAGTTGCAAACAGGGAGGGGGGATTACCAGAGAGGAAGGAGCTATTGCAGTGGGGCGGGGCTATTGCAGTGGGGCGGGGCTATTGCAGTGGGGTGGGGCTGTTGCCATTGGGCAAGGCTCTGACTGTCAGGTCCCTTAGCAGCTGTAGGCTCAGGGCAAAGGGGTTTACTTTCATGGGGAGGAAGAGGGTTTGAGCCAAGGGTGTTCTGCCCTGCGGTCAGCGCCAACCTGGGAACCATTAGGGCGGGTTCCTCTGTGTCCAGGTTTGCTTGACTCATGGGAAGAGAGAACACTAACTAAAGCTCGCTCGCTCGAGTGCGTGGACATGGGACACCTGGGCCAGCAGGGGTGGCTGCTCAGCAAACCACCTTCACCTCGCCCCCAGGACCCACTCAGAGAACCCCAGCGCTCTCCTCGCTCTCGTGGGCCTGCGAATGCCCAACCCTCGGCCTTAGAACCAGAAGGCACAGGCGGTGGACGGGGTGGGAAGGCAGCGCCCACCAGGGCCAGCTCCCGGAGTCTGCAGTTCAAACCGGCTAGAGTCTCAGCGATGTTCGCCTGCTGCGCTGTGCGCTTCTGAGAAAGTTTATAAAATTTCCAGTGGAGCAGCAGGTGTGTCGTTTTTCCTGCTAGTTCTGGGAGCCTAATTTATTTTGAAGCTATATTTAGGAGCACACACGATTAGGGTGTTGTAGACTACCATGATTTTTTTGTAAAATGAAACTTCTGTCATTATGGTAGCAACATTTTATTCCTTTTGCCATGATTTTGCCTTTAAAATGTCTTTTGTGTGATACTCCTGTGGACACGCTAATTTGTTTTGGTTACTTTTTGCCCAGTATAACTTTCGGATGGTTTTATTTTATATATTTCTTTTTCCTCATATTTTAGGGGTTTTAGGTAGTCAGATTGTTTTGTCTTCGTAATTCACACAAGCTATTCAAATCCTATGGAATTACTCAGATTACTGATGATATTTGGATTTATTTTGCCATCTCCATTTTGCCTTTCATTTTCACAACTGTTTCTATCTTTTCTTGTCTCCAGTGTTAGATAGATTTCTGCTTCTGTTACAGAAAACCCCAGATTAGCAGCTCCTAAGGGGGCGGGGTCTTTGAGGTTCTGCTGCCTGGTGGTGTGTGGGGGAACAAAGCAGCTGACCTCAGGGCAGCCAGGAAGGACCCGGAGGGGGAGGGAGAGGGAGAGGGAGGAGAGGGAGGGAGCATGTCCCTCAGGGCTTGCAGTGACCTGACTTCTGCTCTGGAGGGCCCCAGGCGGGGCTGCTGTCCTGTTTCTGGATATGCAGGTCCTGGCTGCCTTCTTTAAGTTTCTTTCTGTGTGACTTCTGTATCCAACATGGTCCAGTACGGCTGCAGCAGCCCATCACTGTCTGCATAGCCACTTCTGGAAAAGGAGACAAACAGCAGCTGTGGGAGCAGCCGCGCCTTCCACTCCCACCTGGCCCCGGCCTTTGTGGGAGCCGAGTCTCCGTCTCCGGCCACAGGACTCGCTTCTCCTGCCGCCACGGCTCCTGAGGGGCTGGGTCTTTGCCCGGGACAATGGCTCGTTCTGGGCTCATGGCCATCTCTAGCTTCTGCTTTGTGTGCTCCTTGGGTAGGCACCATCCTGGTTCTGCTGAGGAGTTTGGCTCGTGGTGACACAGTGATGACCCTGAGGGAGGCCTCCATGGCTCATGGCCACAGCCCACAGTAGCACCAGCACATCAGAGTCCCAGAGTTGTGGGGGACCCCTTGATTTTGTTCCTGAATAAACAGGGTGGGTGGGGCTGCTGCCCTCTCTGAATTTGGCTTTTTGGGTCTGAGTTTTAGAGACAGGGTCTTCCTTTGTAACACAGGCTGGCCTTGAACTCACCGCAATCCTCCTGCCTCAGCTTCCTTAGTGCTGGGAATAGGCGCCACCATACCAGGCTTTTGAATGTGGCAACTTGTGAAGCACACCGTGGCGTTCAGCTTTTCCTCCCATAATTCTCCCCTCAGTGCTTGGAGCTTGGGGGACACGGAGCTGAGGTCCGTCCATGGTCCTGCGTGGTTTCGAAGGTGACCTGGTGCGTGGGGTCACATAGGCAGTGACACCCCCTCATCCTCACAGAGCCCTGTCCCCCACACCATGTCTCTGAGCATCTGCCCAGGCTGGTGCTGCCTGGGGCTGGGCCAGGGTCAGACAGACCCTCCCTCTAAGCAGAACCCATGGCAGGACCACACTGAGTACCTCGTCGGTGCCATTGGGCGCTGGTCATCTTCCCGAAGTCATGGACCCGGCGCCCGCTGTACCCCGGCTGGGGGTGGGGGCAGAAGAGCCTCAGGCTCCAGCTGAAAGCGCTTACATGTTCAGGCTGCTTGGGGCTGGCCACTGGCCAAGGGCCTGGGCCTGGGTGTCAGACCCTGCACTTGCTTACCTGTTGTGCAGCTGTGGGCCTGTGACTTAACCTCTCTAGACTGTGGCTCCCTTTCTTTTCAATGGAAGCTGGAGAACATGGCTTGTGCCACCCTCACCTCGGCAGACACCCCTGCCTCACCCCATGTGTCTCCCCATGTTTGGCCCACACCCAGGTGGGGATAGAGCAGAGGGACAGCAGGGTCCTTGTCATTAAGATACCTCCCTCCACCCCAGTCCTCTGCTCAACCTTGACACAGAGGCCAGAACTTGGGGCACCCCCGGCCTGAAACCTCCATGGCACAAGTGCGTCCTGCTGCAGGGGCAGAAACTGGTGGACCTGGGGTCAATCATAGTGTCTCGATCCCTTGCATTACAGCTGTGAGTGACCCATGTTGGGCACCGTCACATGGGGCTGGGTGGGCAGGAGTTCCAGGCTTCAAGGAGGAGCACAGAGGCCGATGAGGGCCAGAGTGGCCAGGGCAGCAGCTGAGTGACCATTGCTCTCATAACAGCCTGTGCCTTCAGGGAAACTGAAGCAGGGGAAAGCTCAAGGACCAGCACCCTAATTTCCACGGATTGAAGACAGCACAAGTTTAGGGTCCTGGGCAAGCCAGGTCCAGGCTCTGGACAGTTGCTCAGGTGGACAGAGCCAGCTGGTGGGACCTGAAGGAACTGGTTGTACCCAGGTGCCTTGTCCCAGGCACGTGGCATCCTGGGCCAGAGTGTGGAGGCACAGCCTGTTATGGGATTGGCTTGGACAGAGTCAGGCTGTTCTGGGGGGGTCCTTGTCATCTGGGGATGCTACCCTCCAGCACATTCTATGGTTCTTGAGCATGATGAGAGAGAAATGGGGAGACTGGGCCTGGATGATACCCCCAGAGAGCTGTCCTGCGAGGCGCAGGGTGTTCACACTGCCTGGACTCAGATGTCATGGCCCTCCTGCTCCACCCCTCTGCCTGCTGTCCCTTCGAGGTCATCGCCTCTGGGCAGCCCTCCTGGTTCTCCCTGCCTGCTTAGACTCCTCTTCCACACAGCCCCACCTCTGGCTTCTCCCTTCTCCACCCTTCCCGGCCTGCAGAACTTTCTCCTGGACCATGAGCTTCCTGGAGGACAGGGACCTGTCCTGCTCTGTGTCCATGACCTCCACCTGGCACATACATGACCAGGGTGGAAGGGTCACAGCCAGAGCAACGGCAAGGATGATCCGGGCTCCCAAGGGAGCAGCAGGGCTGCTCAGAGCACACTGTGTCTCAGGGCCTCAGGCTGGGGGTGCAGCAGGGCTTCTCAGGGCACCCTGTGCCAGGGAACTCTGACCCGGATCACCCACAGGCCGCGCTCTGTGGGTGCTGGTTGATTAGTCTAGCAGCACCCTCTCCAGCCCGGCTCCAAGAGACCCCAGAGTACTGACTGTGAGGCGAGGCGAGGTGAGCTGAGCAAGTTCACGGTGTCAGGGACGTCTTCTCTCTAGCTCAGAAATTACTGATGTCAGACACTGCGAAGTTGTAATTAGCTGTGGTTGGAAGAGGAAACTCCAAAGAGGAAACGTCCTTAGGGTATGCTCGCAGCCAGCAGCCCCCTCCCCGAGGGGCCTCCCAACTGCATGCCAGTCAGGGACAGCTAAGCAGGGCTGTGGTTTCTCATGGTGGGGACTCGGCCTTCTATTAAGGCCTTGCAATCTATTTCTGGGTCTGCACAGCGACTCCCAGGGGTGAGGGGTTTGCTGGGGAGCTGAGGCCCCAGTGCTGGCCGGGCACGAAGCGGAGCCCCCGGCTCCCACCGAGCTACCTGGGTCCCTCAGTGCCTTGAACGTACCCAGGGCTTCTGCCCCCAAGGCGGCCGGCACTTTCTTCCACCGGGTTCTCAGAGGCGCCAGCACCAGAGCAGGAGGTGGGGCGATCAAGCTGAAGACGGTTGCAAGCGAAGAGCTGGGGGGCCGTGTGCTTGGGCTGCGGGGGTGAAGCCCTGGGGCCAGATGGCAGAGTGTGGTAAGCGCAGAGTGAAGCCGAGAGGGAGGGGAGCCAGGGGGCTGAGCAGGAAGGCGAGGGGTGCAGGGGTCTCGGCCCGGAGTTAGTGGGGTCTGTAAAGATTCCCGGCCCTGCCTGCACTTGCAACTTTCCAGGATAGAGATGGCGCTGTCTGCCAGCACCGTGCAGGCACAGGGCAGGGGCCCGGTACCCGGTGTAGCAAATGGTGGCTGCTGGTGGCCGCTGCGACCATGAGAATTGAGAGCCCACAGAGGTGTGCAAGGTCCTCTCCAAAGGATTCACACCCCTGAAGGCAGAAGCGGTGGCCCCAAGGACTTGGAGCCCCTGGAGTCCTGCTGGATGGTGGATGAGGCCAGTAGCTGGGGAGTCAGTGAGATCCAGGAACTTGGGCTGTGGAGCCAGAGGACTGGGTTCAAGTTCTGCTCACCAAAGAGGGCTGGGTACAGGTAGGCAGTCCCGGATCTATCCGAAGGCTGCATCCTTCGCCCCCCGCTGGCCCTAGGGACACCTGCTGCCCCTCACACATGACAGCACCCGTGATGTGCAGTCAGGGCCCCCTGAGGCTTTTCCCTCTTTCCCCCACCACGTCTGCATCTCTTCATCATGTAAAGATCTGGCCCCGCCTCGCCTACTGCGCACACCCTCAGCGTCCCTCTAGCAGCGGCCCCAGAACACGGGACACTGTTTTGCTTGTTGTCCAAGAGGTTAGGCTTTGTTTTCCTGAACAGGCTACACAGTTCAGGAAGCGTCTTAAGTGTTTGGAAAACATGATAAGATCAGTAATCCTTTGTGACACCTAAAAGCGATGGGAAATTCCCTTCAGTGTCCTAAAGGAGGTGGCCATGCCCACGGGTGCCCATGTGGCCTCTGATTGCCGACCCTCCGAGTGGCAGAGCCGAGTGGGTGGGGTCCAGTGCCCTCAGGGCCAGTGCGCTGTCTGGTCCTTCCCAGCGCTCTGGTGCCCTGGAATCCGGGAGGCAGGAACACAGGCAGGAGTTCTCACCCCGTGGTCCTGGCTGGCTCCAGCATGGATCACTTGCCATGTCAGGGGTGCAGGGTGGAGCAGGAAGGACCCAAGGGAAGTGACACATGTGGGTCTGCGTGAACCACAGGTTTGGAGGGGCTGCGGGGTTCCTAACCCTAACCCTGACCCTAACCCTGACCCTAAGCCTGGGAGGTTCCTGACCCTGACCCTGCACCACCAGCCTGAGATTTTGTCAGAGAGCCTGTGATCTCCCCCAGACAGACTTGACGGGAAGCCGGGATGGTTTGCAGGGACTGCAGGGGTGGACAGACCGTACCATGGACGGGGCCTGGGAGGAAAGAGAGGGCTGAGGAGAGCTCTCCCAGCAGGGCAAGGACACCTCCTCCTCCTCTACATCTCCACTGCCTGGCATCCTGCTGTGCCCTCCAGCAGCCTCCAGGAGGACAGGCTGCTGTGTCCTGGCCACCAGTGTCTCCACTGTGCCTCTGCAAGGGGCGTGGGGGACAGGGCCAGCACAGGTAGAGGCCCCAGCTGAGCCCCCTGGGAGCCTAGTCTGCTTTGCCTCCCTGATCTCATGTCTGGGGTGACTCCCTGCCAAGGAGCAATGGGGCTGGGAACCCCTCACCCCTGTTGAAGGTCCCCCTTGGCTCCCCACCATGGCCACAGCCCCTCCTCAGGGACTCAGGGACCAGGGCCTGCAAACTCTGGGGACATCTGTCCCCTTAAGGATCCACTGTTGGTGAAGGAATGACAGGCAGCCTTAGAAACAAGTCTTAAGATGGGCCTATTAATATGCCACCTTCGTACAGCACACGGGTGCACACACTGCACACACACACGTGCACACTCACGCACCTTGCAAGAGGACCTCAAGGAGGTGCCAGGTCACCCAGCCAATGCGACAGGCAGAGCGGGAGGGTGGGACCGAGTGGCAGCAGGGCCCAGCAAGTTTCCGTGGCTGTCACTCCATCCCTAGTGACCCGAGATCCAGGAAGCTAAGGACCGCAGGGACCCTGCTGAGAATGCCGGGGGCAGCAACACAAGCTCAGGCTCTTTCCACAGTGGCCGACAGCCCTGTCCACCCATCCGTCCATCTGTCCATCTCCCTTCCTTCCGCCCCTCCTCCCTCCATGCCTGTATCCACCCTCCTCCCCAGTCCACACCAGGCTGTACTGTTTCCACACTCAGCTTGTCCCAGCCACGGGCATCTGGGGTGAGGTCCCTAACTTAGGTAAGGCTCAGCCCAGAGCCAGCCCCTCACATGCCAGCCCTGGGTTCAAAGGACACAGCAGTGAGCGAAAGGCCTGAGAACCCTCCCGTCTGGAATTGAAGCCTGAAGACAAGGCCTCCACCTGCCACTGGGTGGGTTGTGCCCTGCACAGGACTCTGAGCATGGACACGAGGGGCTAAAACCCCTGCCTGCCACATGCCCTACAGTGGGCTGCGTTGGCCTAGAGACTGGGACATCCTTGTCCTCCTAGAAAGGAGCCAGCCGTTTGCAGGCCTGGGCCCAGGGGCCACTCCTGTCCAGATGAGTGTGCATCTCTGACCGAGTGAGCAGCACCTGGGAGTCTGCAGCGGGCAGTGGCACAACCGCCCCTGGGTGCCACCGACACTCCCGCTGCAGCAGCGTCCTTGTGCCCCAGCTGTGCTTTTCCACCACGGGATGACGCTCTCCCCAAGTGACGTCCCCAGCCAGCCCCCTTCAGCCTGTGCTCCTGTGCCTGGAGCTCTTATGGTCCCCCTGTCCCCACAGACCTGCCCATGGCTTACTGTGGACAGGGCAGGGCCACTGCTGGGTGGGACCAGCAGGCTCTGAGCTACCTCACTGCCAGGCGTCCCGAGCAGGTCGCAAGATGTCTCAACAAAAAGTATTTTTAAAGAGCGAGTTAAACTGAAATTTCATACGGGCCGTGAGTTATTTTTATCACATCACAAATATTGCATACTTAGACTAAAATTATGTGATGTTTGGGACTTTTTTTGTAATAAAAATATATTCATTTGTGGAAAATTCGAATCTAACTGGAGGTCCTATGTTAGCTGGTGGCCTTAGCTCCAGCCCCCAGGAGCAAGTGTCCAGCATGGGGCTGAGCCTAACAGTGGCCCAAGCCCCATGCCCAGGGCAGGGCCCAGGTAAGAATCTGCCTTAGCTGGAAGCTTCTGGAACCCTCAGCTTCCAGGCTGGACCGGCAGCAACGCCTCCCCCCAACCTGGGTGCCTCTCACACACACACGTGTGTACACACACACACACACACACACACACATGCACACACAGAGCCCTAGCCAAGGCTTCCCTCTGTCCTGTCAGACGCTGCCCCCAGGAACCCAGATCCCGGCCTGCAGCGGCCCGACCCCAGGGCTTGGCTGGGTTACCCCAGGCCAGGAGCTGAGCTCCACAGCATGGCCTTGGCCCTGGGTGGGTGTTTGCTGCTTAGTTATAAAATCCACTGTGCTGGAAATGCTGAAACAGAGCAGCTCTGCATCAGGAGACACGCTTTATGCTCCTAACGTCAAGCACTTGTTTTTAAAACTGACTGTAAAACCATTTAATTACTTGGTTTTAAAACCAGCCATGTGGAAATTATGTCCCCTTGACGTACACTTGGGAAGAGATTTCTGGCAAGGGAGGCCCGTGGCAGTGCCAGCCTCCCGGGGCCGCCCCGTGTGTGCAGCCTGTGCTGCCCTGAGCATTCTGGGGGTGCCCCCACCTGGCAGAACCCAGGCCCGGCCCAGTGATGGTCCAGCAGCTAGTGAGACACAAGGCCAAGCAAAGTTAAACAGTCCAGTGACAGGTCTCATCGTGTTCCACGCGTCCTCCCTCCCGCCACCCGTCCGCCCATCCATCCTCCCACGCTTCCATTTGCCATTCGTCTAGCTCTAG
>PVLA01015019.1:0-27408 GCA_004027455.1 Hydrochoerus hydrochaeris | reverse complement strand
AGTAGCCCAAACCTCAAAGACAGCATCACTAAATGACATGAAATTCATGGTAAACCTAGCAAAACCATGTTAACAACTTTTGCAGGCAATCCAATTTTTAATTAGATTAACTCACTTTTCTCCTCTCCATCCCATATTATTAGCAGAAAGCAGAACCACTTCCAAGTGTAAAACTATTTACTTTGATTGCATTTGTAAGTCTCTTCATTTTTACCCTATAAGGAAAAGTAATCACAGGTGAAAATTTATCATATTTATAGATGCTGCCCTCAAAGTGAAGGCTAAGTTTTGAGTTCTCTTATCACAGAATTCTAAGATTTCACATCAAAAGCTAATAGAAGTAAGCATGTCCGTTGGATTTTATTTCCATTAGTGGCAGAAGAGAGCAAGCTAAACAGCATTTGGGGGTCTCTCTGCTATGTGCTTGTAATCAAACTACAGTTTTAACCAAAAAAGTGGCTCTTGTATAAATCTTGAGATTTAGCTCCAAATACAGTAAGAAACTGTAATCATGTGTTTGGCTTGCTGTTGAAAAGCAGTCAACCTGTGATTTCAGTCCTTGATAACATAATAATTATTGAGAATTTCAAAATGGAAGATTAGCCACTAGTTAGACTTAAATTCATTTCTTCAATTTTACTTTGAGCAATTTAATTTCATATATGGAATGTGAATCATAGTTACTAGAAATGAACTGTAGACACAAATGCCAATACACAAAATCTTTCTAAGTGTAAAAAATGATTCATAAACAGGATTTCACAATAACATTCATTGAAACTTTTTTAATAAAAATATATTCATAGTACAGGAAACAGGCATTGGTAATGAAAGCTAATACTCAAACCTCAATTTAGGCTTAGAAGTTTGAACAGTATAGTAACTATGCTAAGTATCTGTATAATATGGATAGACATAGACTACAGGAATTATAAAATGTAAAATGTAATGAGAAAAAATATTCAATCTATTCTCAGAATATAAGAATTCACTTTCCAACTGAGAGGAAGGAAGTTTCCATGGAATAGTTTCCAAGGAGTAAATGGCATTTGTTGGGAACTTGAATATGGTTGCCATTTGTAAAGTTAGACAGGAAACAAGCACATTTCATTTGAAAAGAACACTATGAATAATCCAAAAGAGAAAATGTGTAAATCATAATTTGAAAATAATTTTCTTGGGAACAAAGTTTTGCAATTGGTTTATGTGGAAAATAACCACTAACTTTTAAGGACAGGTATAATGGGACCATCAATAGTCAACATCTTCAGAATTGATAAGAAACCAAAAGTATACTTTCAAATAACTTTATTATGTACATTTATTATTTTTCATAAAACAATAATGAACAATTAGAATTAGAGAGATGAGTATTTGCTACTAAGAAACAGAGCAAAGTTATGAATATTTGGAGCAAAATCTTATCCACCATTTGAATTGAATAAAATATTTTCTGAAAGGTAAAGAAAGTCTAAGTACTGTCAGAGAAGGCACTTTTCATTAACTCTTTTAGAGGCTTTGCTTTTTCTACCTTTATTGTCTGGTCAAGTAAAATAAGAATTAAATAAAATGGTAGTGTTTTATCCAGAACAAGTCATTGACCTCCAAAGGTATAAAACCTGTAAGAGACAATCAAGGAGAAGGTTTTAAGGGCCGTGAAACATGGCAGGGATGCCGAAATAAGAGTGGTAACTGAGGAGAAGAATTGTGTGGTAAGTGATTGTAGTCAAAGTGCTCAAAGCTGAACTATTTTTAATACTAATAGGATGTAAGTTTAAATCTAACTGCAATACTTCAAGTATCATAGGGAAAAAAGAAAGGTATTATAATTGAACACCCACAGGGCCAAGGAATTGAAGAAATTATCAATTTTTGTAATTTTTAAAATAGATTTTATTGGTGCTTATACATTTTTAAAAATATTGCATTTCATGTGATTTTCATACATGAATCAACCTTTTCCTTTTCCTTTACCTTCTAATGTCATCTTTTTTATATTTCACATATTTTAATTAAGTTTATTGGTACAATTTAATTTTTTAAAAAATTTTTTATATTGGTACAATTTACATGTATGTAATGACCCGAGTCATCATAGGAAATTTGCCCTGTATATGGTATAAGTTGGATCCTCTCTTGTTCCATCCCATCTGCTATTCAACCCCTCTGTCCCTCCTTATTCACAAAACTTTGTTTCCATTTATTCTTTTTTTCCCATTTTTTTCTTTTTCCATCCATCCTCCCTGCCCCTAGATCCCCATTTCTTTTGAACAACTGTTTCCTATTTCACAGTATCTTTTATAAATTTTGGTTCTTTTTTACAATTTCAATTTCTCACATCAGAGACAATGAAATTTTTACACATGTATGTCCAACTTATTTCACTTATTTCACTTAAGAACATGGCCTCAAGGTTTATCTATTTAGCTATGAATGTCTCAAATTTATCTGTCTGTATGACTGAATAGTACTCCACTGTATTTAAAAAAACCAACTTTTTTGTTAATTAATGGGCATTTGGGTTTAAATTTATCTATTTAAAAATGTGCCGTTATAAACATGGGTGCAGATGTACCGCTGTGCATGTTTTTAATTCTTTTGGGAAGGTACCAAGAAAGGGAATGGCATGGTCAAATGGAATGTCTAGTCTTAGTTTTTTTTAAGAATCTCCACACTGATTCCCACAGTGGTTGCATCAGTGTACACTCTTACAAACAATGGAGAGGAGTCTCTGTTTCCCCACAGGCCCACCAGCGTTTGTTACTGGTTGATTTCTTGATAATAGCCATTCTTTCTGGAGAGAAATGGATACTTGGTGATGTTTTAATTTCCACCTCTTGAATGGTAAGTGATGTTGAACTTTTTTATGCATTTATTTGCTATTTGTACTTCTCCTGAGATGTATTCACTTCACATGTCCATTTTTGTATTGGGTCTTTAAATTGGGGGGTCTGGGGGTTTTTTCCAATTTTTTATATGTTTTAGGTATTAATCCTTTGTCTGAAGAACAATTGGTTAGGATTTTTTTTTCCCATCCAGTGGGTTGTCTATTCACTCTGTGATTTCATTTGTTGTACAAAAGCTTTTTAATAAGATGATATCCAAGTTTTTGGTTCTTTTGTATATTTCCTGTGGGGTCTGGGTTTTGTTCATGAAGTCTTTATCTACACTCATGTCTTGAAGAGTTCTACCTATTCTCTTTTCCAGCTGAGTTATTGCTTCTGTTTTAATATTTAGATCTTTGATCCAATTTAAGTTTACTGCATAGTAGTACACATGGATCTAGTTTGAGTTTCTAGTATGCAATAAGTCAGTTTTTCCAGCCCTGGTTAATAAAGAGGCTACCTTTCTCACAGCAAATGTGTTTGGTCCCTCTGTCAGAGATAAAATGGCTGAGTGTGTTTTAAGTTATTTCTGAATCTTCTAATCTGTTCCATTGATCCTTGAATGTGTTTTTTTTTTTTTTTGCTTTGCTTTATTTTGTTTTGTTTTTGACAGTATCATGCTGTCTTTATCACAATAGTTCTATAATATAATTTCAGGTCAGGGATTGTGACTCTCCTTTGCTTTATTGCCCAGAATGGTATTTGCTATTTTAGATCTATTCAGTTTCCAAATAAGTTGTAGTAATGTTTTCTGCAGTTCTATGAGGTATGCTCATGGTATTTTGATTTGAATTGCATTAAATCTCCATAACAATTTTTGTACTATGGCAGTTTCATTGTTTGTTCTGCCTATCTAAGGGCAAGCAATATCTTTCCATTTTTTAATATCCTGTTCTATGTCCTTTTTCAGAGTACTTTAATTTTCAATGTAGAGATCTTTTACTTACTTTGTTAGATTAATTTCTAAGTACTTCATTTTTTTTCAGTGCTATTGTGAAAGATATATTATCTCTAATTTCTATAACAGCGAATTTGTTATTTGTGTACAACAATGACATTGATTTTTTGAGTACTCACATTGTATCAAGCTACGCGACTGAATGAATCTGGTTATTAAATCTAGAACTCTTTTGGTGGAGGCTTTGGGGTCATTGAAGTAGAGTATCTTATCACCTGAAAATAATAATTTAACTACTTCTTTTCTTTCTCTTTTCTAATTGCTATAGATAATGTTTCTGGACCTTTATTGAATAAGTCACGATAGTGGACCTCCTTGTCTTGTTACTGATTTTGGAGAGAAACCTTTCAGTTTTTGATCATTTCGTATGATGTTGGCTATTGGTTTGTCATAGATGGTTAGTACATTGTATTAACAGAACCAAGGACAAAAAAAAATATGATGATCTCAACAGATGTGGAAAAACATTTCACAAAGTCCGACACTCATTCATGTTAAAAAAATCCTCCAGAAAATTGGAATATTTCACGTAGGGAAAATCCTATTTGTATTTCTGAGTTTGGTTTTTGATTAACATGATTATCTCAATCTCTGTGCACTTTTCTGCACACTACATAATCCCATTTTTCTCTATGCCTAATAATTTTCCACTTGTAATTGTATATCATTCTTTATCCATTCATTGTTTGATAAGTACTTGAGCTGGTTTTACATGTTTGCTATTGTGAATTGTAATACAATAAACATAAGTTCCTGTGCACCCTTACGGTGATGCAACTGGGTCATACAATATGATACGTTAAGCCCCTGAAATGTTATCAAAATGGATTGGAAACTTTTAATCAATTTCTACTAATACACGATACAGTTGGATAATATAAACTATCAGAAAAATGCTTGGTGTGAACTTTGAAAGAAAAGGTATTAGAATATTGAAAACTCTAATGTTAATTTTTAAGAATGAATAATAAGTATTGAATTTGTCAACTACTATCTTTCACTTGAAAGCTGGTGGATAGAGTAGGGAAAATGTTATATTTATTCAGATTCTGTGGTGCATAATCTACATATTTGAATAAGAAAAATTATGTGAAATACACAATTAAGAAAATATACTTCTAGCAGTTTAAGACATAATGAATAATTACTTAAACATATGATGACTATTATCATAAATATTACAATAAATGTTTAAATTTAAAAATAATTATTTACATAAAACATTACCATCAATCCACTTCACAACTCTCCTCCTGATAGAATCACACTTATTCCATTGTTCTTTCCATTTTCAGATCCTGCTCTGGCAGTCTTTTGGGAGTGTATGTAGTTGTGTTGCTGAAGCTAACTTTATTACCTGAATAGATTTAAAACACTTATCTCTCATAGTCATCTCTACTTTGGGGAAAAGGCAGAAGTAGCACAGTGTCAGACCTGGTGAAAAAGGTGGCTGAAGACAAAAATGTAATATTGTCTAGAGATTACTTTTCATTGGATGGCACTCAGCAGCAGCAGTCACTGTAATTTTACCACACCTCATGAATGCCATCATGAAAGGGGTCTTAGAGAACTGCTTCAGAAAAGTGCAATATCAACGGAAGGAGGAGTATTTCCAGGGGAGTAAGTGGCAATGTATGCTCTACTGTTAATTTTTAAAATTTAAACATTCACTGTCTCATATAAGTTCATCCCAACTCATATATGGGAATGACATGGTGCATGACAAAGTTTTAAGTGAAAATGTATAGAATAATAGTCAGAATTTCATGAAGCAGTGAAAGAAATTTCTTGAGCAAGATAGAGAAACAGTTTTTGAGAAAGTCAACAGTTTACTTGCAAAATGAGATAATAGCTACAGATAAGTAGCAAATTGGCTATTTTATTTCATTGACTTATCTTTCAATACTGGCTTCATCGCACAGTGTCTATCTACAAAATTTACACTTTTTTGCTGTCAAATATCTCCCACCTTTAGTGGATTCAATAAACTCTTTGGAGAAGTTTATGTAATTGTATAATGAAATATAGTGAACAAATAACTGATCATTCTACTTTGGGTATAAAATGAGGTACACCACATCCATATTTTAAAGTCATATTTTAAATCATATTCTATCTTTTCCAATTGATGATTTCTTAATTTAAGATTACCAGATTGAGGGCTGGAAAACTGTGTAAATTACAAGAAGAAAAACAATTGGAGAAAAAAGGAGATAAACTATAAACTTTAGTTCTCATTCTTAGTGGGTCTACAGTATAATTTTGTTAAAGAAATAGTAACAATATTTATTGTTTATGGTGCATTGGAAGATAAATAATTCATAATTGTCAGAAGAAAAGAACTGAATATCCTGTTACAAGGAATCAGTATTACATGTCAAACTCATTTTAAAACCTTTGTAAGTACATCTTTAAAAACTATGTAGCCCGTGCAAAATACAGAGTGATATATGCTTATAAGAAGCTTGCATTTAAAAGCTGTAAACACACAAATTTCATCCTCTCTTTTAAAAGAGCAATGTAATAAAGAACCCCTGCCTTCAGATTTTACATGAATCCAAATTTTAATGTTCATTATTTTTGAAACATAATTTGTGCAGTTACATTTTATATGATTAAATATTGCTGTACATAAAATGGCTCACCAACCTATGAATATATTTTATATGATCGTTGTGATCCTTTCTTACATTGAATTTATGGAGGTTTATTTTTCTGTATTTCATAAACTTTTATTAACATACAACTGTGTCAACATTGTGAAAATAAATTGTCTTAAAGCAATTCTTATCTGAAAGGAGTTTCTCATCGAATTGCAAATTTTTAACCTAGAGATATCTATTTGAGAGCACACTTGTAAGATACTACTAATAAACATAATTTGTCGATAGCTTTAATTAATCAGTGCTATATTTAATCACAAATTGTGCATAAACTTTGTAGTATGCAGCTATGAAACTAATGCCAATATGTTCCTAGATAAAGTAAATAACATATATATGCAATTATAGAAAAGTAAACATCAAAGATAGAATATCAACACTTTTAATTACCAGGAATATATTGGCAATCGCATGAATTTCTGAAATACTTTTCATAAAGAAAGGACTCAAAAAACATTTGAAGAAGCATCAAAGTCATAATCTATTTGAAATTACATGAAATTCAATAAAATATTTTTGTTCTTTTAGAAATAAATGTAAGTATATTGTACTATAATATGCAGAGGTAGAATATAGTAGTACAAAACAAAGTTATTTACTTCATAGTCTTAAAACATTTATTATTATTTCCTCAGCATGTTCAGTGACTTTACACATTTACTGAATTTTAGAGAGAGCTAAGTTTTTCATGAAAGACTAGTTAGGGCCCACAACCTATAATATTTATAGACATAATATGCACACATGTTGTGCATTAGATTGTAAAATTGGTATATTATGAAATGCAAATCCATTAGTTGTATAGATTACATTCCCATACAAAATCAGTAGAAATTTTATAGCAACTGAATCCAGTTAAGACTTGAATTTAAGCCTAGTCTCTGAAGTCAGTGTTTCTTGACTTGGGATGATATAAGTCTCCAGAATCATAAGCTATTAATTATTCTTTTTCAAACTTATTCAAGAAAATTAGTAGCATGACTAACTTTATAAAAAGTTTGCTCTTTTCCTTAAAGAAGCATGAAATTTGTATTTAGCATATCAATATATTCAAGTAATCACTCAAAATTACATACAAATTTTTCAAAAATGAACATGATATATCTTTTCTAGTCAAAAAAATAAATACTTTAACCAAAATAATTCAAAACTACCAGTAACTATCAGGGTTGAAATCTTTATTTTAAATCCTACTGTTTAGAAATAGGAAATTATTTTTAAGGACAAATTACAAGGTATGTTTTACTTTCCCACACATGTAAGTAAGAATCTATCTTTTAACAAGTGTGGGTTATTAAAACTTAAGGAAAAAATAAAACTAGAATAAAAATTTTCATGTTTTGTTAAAATTACTGTAGTTATATAAATAAGAAATACACATAAAATGTGCTAAAATAAATATAATAATAGAAATTATAATAATATGTTTGGTGATTCTTTGATATTGTGATGGAAACAAGGTAGGACTATTGAATTAGACTCACAAAAGTCAAAGAGATTACCCCACATAAAATTTCTTCATTATTTTAAAAGTGATTGATTGTGCTAGTTGAGCCATAACTTGCTTAGATTTAATGTAGTTCTACACTTCATACATTGGAACATAAACAGGGAAAGAATATGTAATGGAGAATGTGTACCATCATTTTACCTGTTACACCATTATTTTCATTTGGAAATCATGTAATTATAAAATAATTGTTAATATCATGTCATAATTATTATTGACAAGTTTTTTAGCACTATGCTTGAGTGATCTCAGCTGCTAAGGGCTTTTTAAGTAGCAAACATGCTTTACTGTAGTTTAATTAGGTTTGTATAACTTCGGCTGTTCAAAAAATTTTTTACAAATGTTATACTGGTTATTTTCTTTGATTTAGAGTTTATGGGCCTTGGGTAAAATATCTACTAGTTAAATTCCATTACATTTTGTCTGATATTTTATATTTTCTAAGAGACACATAAAGAAAATTTTGTTCCTGGTCTTTTATGAATATTTAGATTTATACATTTACTTATATTTGGTCTCTTTTGCTCAAACTGCACTATCTTCTTCACTCTCACTTCTAAAATACCCTGTATCTATTTTAGCCAAATTTAAAGCTGACCTTATTTTACTAGTTAGGGTCACTCTTTCCATAACAGCGCGTTGGAATATACCTTTCCTTTTCAATATCAATTGAGACTAAGAAGATATTGGCTTCTTATATGAACAATTGTTTTCATCCCTGTGTTGTCTTTTTTTAAAATTACTGAAACTAAAGTTTAGTCAGGTGAAATACATGAATTTTAGGAATAAAAAAATGATTTCTTTAAAGTTTTATGGAAAAAAAATTCGCAACAAAACTGTTGTTGAGTAGGTGAGTCAAATGGGACCTGTAATCCTAAATTTTTGAAGACTCTCCATACTGATTTCCACAGTAATTGCAACAATTTTCAAAATTCTTTAAGAAAACTAACAACAGCATGACTAACTTTAATTAAAGAATCTGTCTTTTAACCAGTGTGTTATTAATAATTAAGGAAAGCAATAAAACTAAAATAGAAATTTTCATGTTTTCTCAAAATTACTGTTGAAGATAAGGAGGCTGAATTTATTTGCATTTATGTGTCTTCTAATCTGTTCCACTGATCCTCAGGTCTGTCTTTTTACCGGTACCATGCTGATTTTAATATAGTAACTTTGTGGTATAATTTCAAGTCAAGGATGTGATGCATCCTGTCTTGCTTTTGTTATCCGGGAATACCTTTGCCATTTGAAATCTCTTCTGTTTCCAAACAAATTTTAGGAATTTTTTCTCTAGTTCAATGAGGTATGGTAATCATATTTTGATTGGAGTTGCATTAAATTTTTATAACAATTAGACCATTTTCACTAGATTGGTTCTTCCAATCCATGAAGAAGGGATATCTTTTCATTTTCTGATATTCTCTTTGACATCCTTTTTCAGAATACTATAATTTTCAATATATAGATCTTTTACTTCGTTTGCTAGATTAATTGCTAAGTACTTCATTTTCTTGGATGCTATTTTGTAGAGTGTGGTTTCGCTAATTTCTATCTCAATGAGTTTTCTGCTTCTGTATAGGAATGATATTGATTTTTCAGTGTTGATTTTGTATCCAGCTACACAACTGAATTTTGTTATTAATTCTAGAAGCCTTTTGGTGGAGTTTTTGGAAGTTTTTTTTTTTTTTTATCTAGAGTACCATTTTATCTGTGAATAATGATGATTTAACTTATTTTTTTCCTTTTAAATTTTATTTCAGTCTCTCATCTAACTGGTCTACTGTTTCCAGAACTGCATTAAATATGAGTAGCACTTTCAATTTTTCTCCATTTAGTATGATTTTGGCTGTTGGTTTGCCATAGATGGCCTTTGTCAGATTGAGGTAAAGTTTGAATGGTCAAATTCTACAAGGCTTAACTGGTTCTCTGTTAGGGTTCCATAAATCTGAAATGAAGATATTGGCTAGGGCTACAATCTCATGTGAACATAAGGAATTTCCTCTAATCTCATTAAGTTTTGGTAAAATTTAGATCTTTGATATGGTAAGATTGAAGTAGCTACCATGTTGCTGTTTTTACTTGGACCTGACCTTAATTCCAAGTACCTATATGTCCTATTGGGTTATATGGCCCTCTCTGTTATAAGTATGGCTTTTGAAGGCTGTGGGAATAATATCTTCAATTTGATGAATTTAGTCAATTGATGAGAGATCAGTGAGCTATGGAATAAATCAAGTGAGTGATATTTTATACTTTCATTTATCTGCACCATGCTCAATCAGAAAGGATAACATAGGGCATATACACCAAGCAACAGAGAAACCTAGGGGATGTTTTAGGTTTTGGATATGTGGCATTGAGGAATAAAAAGGTTGAAATCAGTACAGATTCTTGGTAGGTCTGAAAATCAATACCAACTTTGAAAATCTTTACTCTCATAGGATGGAACATGCAGAAGAAACTGACAGATTCCTAGATATGTGTGAATTACCAAAGCTGAATCAAGAAGTTGTAAAAATTCTGAATAATCCAATATCAGTTAATGAAATTGAAAATGTAGTTAAAATCTTACTATCAAAAAATCCCAGGTAGTGATGGATTCATTGCTAATTTTATAAGATATTGAGGAAGATTTAATGTCAATACTTATCAATCTGTTTAATGAAATTGAAAGGGAAGAAATATTCCCTAACAGATTCCTGAAGGCAAGTATTACTCTGATACCAAAACCATATAAGGACACAACCAATAAAGAGAGGCCAATTTCTCTAATGAACATAGATGCAAAAATCCTCAATAAAATACGAGCAAACATAATACAGCAACTTATAAAGAAGTTTACACACCATAATCAAGTGGTTTTCATCCCAGGAATGCAGGAATGGTTCAACATACACAAATCATTAATGTAATATAGCATGCCATCATAGCCAAAGACAAAAATCACACAATCATCTCAATACATGTAGAAAAAGCTTTTGACAAAGTCCAGAGCTCATTTATGATAAAAAAAAAACCTACAAAAAATTGAAATAGATGGTCTTTACCTCAGTTGACTGGTCTACCTGTGAAAAGTTGTCTGATCAGGAAGTGAGCGAATTTGGCTTTAGTCCAACTTCTATCTACTACACCGAACACTTTTCTAGTTGGTGTAATTTTGAAACGTACATTATGATATTAGAGTAAAATACTTCTATACAGTATTTAGGTGCATTATTTGCCATTAAAATATTGTATTTAGCACTAAGCCTGAGAAAAATATTTATAATCATGGACTTCTCCTGACATCCCACAATTCAAAATACTTAATAAGCAACCATCTCTGGTTAGTCAAAACTCAAAGATGATTTTTTTTAGATACTTTCTGTTGTAGATGGCATCTGTTGAAAAATTTTTAAAAAGGTCACATAAAGGAAAAGATCATTAAGTCTACCACTTTAGCTATTTGACTACACTACCTATGAAGAGCAAAAGTGTCATGTGTCCAAAGATGTAGTTCCTTCTCTTTAGACTTAAAAAGAAATGCAAAGGCTTATTCCAGAGCAGAAAAATTGCCCCTCAGAATAGAAAGTAGCATTAAGTGATATACTCCAGTGATCAGGATGAGAAAATATATTTCGTGCTTCCCTCCCACTATATTAACTCCAGCCAGCTTTTTCACAATCACTTTCAGTCAACAGTCATTAAATGGTAACCATTTCAAGGGCCAATGCTGTGAAACGTGCTTAAGCCAGGAAGCACCTGCTCGCAGCAGTGAGTAATGGATAGCAGTGAGAGTGCCTAGAGGTAGTACGAAAGAAAATGGGTATATATTTTATACCAAAAAATAATTCTACCAAAATGATTAACTTTCAAGCTCCAAAGATATTTTATTTGGTAGTAAACTCTATAAATCATGGATTCCTCCCAAGAAAAGTTTTCATCATTCAGTGAAAGCAAAGTTGAGGGCTTTGCTTGGAATTTATCATTTAGATCACAGCTGAAAATGTAAGTAGATTTAAATCCTTTGAATCTGAGTAAAAATGCATATTCAAGAGTTCTTTTCTTGGCATGTTCTTTGCTTTGTGTGTGTAGAAGTGATTTGCTATTATTGTGCTCAGAGTCAGATGGCTGCAAACTCTGGTCGCTAACCAGAGGCTGCGGTAAATATGCGCCTCTGGGAGACTTCCACAAACAGTGATCACTGGGATGACGCTGGCATCAATAATTTTAATTGTAGATATTAACTGTGTACAAACAATATTATTCTAGGTCACCACTAACTTTTTAAAGATGTCTTTTCTGTTAAATTAATTAGAAATTCCTGGGAATGTTCCCTATCTATCTATTCAATATTTAATTATTCTATTTTGCATAATTTACATCCTCATGACTATAGTGGTCTCTGAACCAAATGGTACATTTTGATGCAATCACTCATGTCTCCGTTTTACTAGAGTTTATCCACCATAATAGAATTCATAAGGCAACCTATTCAGCAATTAGCCAACAAAATGTCTTTAAAATGAAGAAAATCCTTAAACCTAATTGTTATGTATCACTGCCAAGGTATGAGTGAATTATGAAAATTGTTGAAAATATATTTTGTGGGTTTTTTGCATATATTACTTTTTAAATCTTTGTGATTATAAATATGTTTAGTTGAAAAAACATTACAGTGGACTTTAACAACTATCTAAAATTGATTAAAATTAAATCAAATGATAAAATCCACTGTATAACTCCCATACTATAAATACAAGACTAATTTTATCATCTTTCATGGTGAAATAAAAAAGATACAAGTCAAGATTAGTACATTTAACTTCATAAAAAATAATAAAATAGATTCTAAAAATAAAATGCTACTATAAAACATAAAACTTCATAAAAACAATAATATAGATTCTAAAAATAAAATACTACTATAAAACATAAAGGACAAGATCTATTTAAAATTACTTATATTACTTATATTAAATATTAACTTAAATATTTATAATGTAAAACTGGCTCCAGGAATGTTAAATGAGGTCATGTGTGGTTAGCATGTAGAGGCTATGAATTCAACTCCCAGCACAGCAAAGAAATTAAAATAAACAGTAAGCAAAACTATTAGCAACAATCTCTGTTCTACATGAACTACAATTTACTGTATAGTTTTATAGATCAAGTTTAAATGTTCCCTTGTCTCTATGTTCAAATTGTTTGTTTTCATTCATTCATTTGTTACTAATGAAGAAGTACCTATATACAATTTAAAAAATTCTCTGAATTCTGGGTTGTCCAGCACACATAATATAATATTGGAATCCCCATGCTCTCATCACAAAAGCCTTCTGGGTCCTAGAACTTGCATCTTTGGATGTGGTACGTAGTTAGCATTGTAAATACTGAACACATCAATTTAGAATATGAGGTTCCAATGAAAGGAAAATTGGGCTTGTGATATGGCAAAGATGAGAAAAATCTAAAATAATGTCTTTATAATGTGCTTACTACATGATAAATTTGTGTATATGTGACTCAAATCATTCTGTGCTATATTTTAGATCAAATCATTGCTTTTAAGAAGGAATTTTATTTATTCTACAGATGCATTATGCTGTTGGCAAGGTTACTAAAAGTACTTCAGTGTGTTTGGTATCTCACATTTTCAGAAGTAAATATTTGTCTATGGTAATATTTATACATGTTAACATATATAAGCATTTATTGGTTACTCAAGTAGTGAAAGAATTTGTAGATTTCATCAAAAGCAAAAAAAATTTAAATTAAGTTTTAAAAAGCATGAAAACATTGCCTTAATCATTAGAGCAATAGAGAAGTGAGTTCAGGATGGAGTGTCCTGACTGCATAGCTTTCTCTCTCCTCTTTTGTTATGGTGCCCCTGTGAAAAAAAAATGAATTTATGAAGGTATTCATGAGACCACTGCACCACACGTTATAGTAAAGGACCCCAAAAGGGAGGAATTCTCTGAAAAATACACAGAATTTGGATAAAGTTTAAAGTTAGCAACTGAACACCAACTTGTGATGATCTGCATCTTTAATTAGTTTATGGTAAAACAGGGATATTTGTACAAACACCTGAATTGTGAGCTCAAAAACAAGTGACTTTCCTGGAAGAAAATTCTTCCAAATGTCACAAGTTACTAGAGCTATTTTCAGATAAAAAAAAAAAAAAACCAAACACATACACACAAAAATAGAAATGAAAATGGATGACAATATGAATCACGTGTTTTTGAAAAAAGCCTTAGGGTTTTGAGACAATTGTGGCATGAAATACAGATTTTACAGAATCAGACTTATGTATTTAAAATATTAGTACACTAAAATTAAAAAATAATGAAATCTGTGAACTGAAAAAAATTAATTACTGAAATTAACACTACTGAAATAATTTAATAACCTAGATTATAGATGTATTTAAGAATGAAGAGTTAAATGACTAAATATCATACACTAGTAATATGGAAGAAGAGAATTTTTTCAACATTTGCTTACAATTATAACTAAGGAAAAGAAGAGAGAGAACATGCAGGGAACAACATATTAGGATAATGACTAACAATTTTCCAAAAGTGATGAAAACATTGTCAATCTTAGACTTCAGTAATTCTGACTCAAAGTGCATAAATACAAATAAACCCATAATAAAGAACATCATTTTAGGGCTGAGGATGCAGCTCAGTGGTAGAGTTCTTGCCTTATATGCAAAAGGCCCTGGGTTTAATCCCCAGCATCACACACACACACACACACACACACAATCATTATAAAACTGCTGAACAAAGCATAAATGTAAAGTGTTCATATTAAATTGATGAAAGTTTCTAATTGTGAAATTATAATACAAATAAAAGGAGATCTAACACCCTTGTCAATAATGTAAAAAGATGTTTCACTCCATCCTCAGTGATACTTGGACTCTTTTACCTGTGTGCTCTTTATAAACCTCACACACAATAGGTAATTTTTATTTAAACTATAGGTTGTTATTTAAAGGAATTAAAGTTTAAAAATAACTTCTCGTATATTTCTACACATTACCCATTTCCAGAGCTATTTATTTTTCTTTGAAAAATCTCCACACCTGAATGAGAATAGATAAGATTTCAATTTCCAGAGTTACTTCTAGTATTTCTCTAATGCAGTTCTGCCAGAAACCGCAATGGTTTTGTACAGTATTATCATAAGAAATTGCCGTACACATAGGAGCTTCAGCAGCACTAATTATCTCACATTTCTAGGGTTCAGAAAGCCAAGTTGACTTTTCCTCGCTGGATGAAATTTAGAATGGTGATGACACTGAATACTGATAACTGTGGAGAAACTGAAACTCCTACATTGATGGTAAAAAATGAAAATTTCCCACTCTGTCTTTGAGTTTCTGATAAAAAACATCAAATACACACCCCCCCACACACACACACAGCAGTTCTACATCCCAGTGGCAATGAGTGTGTATCTGTATATACTTTTATCTGATTCATTTTGCAAATTTTCCTAGTGGTATTTCTTTCGTGATATTTTAATCAGTGCATTTTTGCAAATGTTTCATTTCAAAAGAATTTAAATAACATAAGTATAATTTATGGAAGGAGTTACACAGCTTTATAATGGTTCTGTGATGCTAATTTTATTTTCTAGTCCATGAAGACTGATTTTTATTTGGAAAAACAATTGAAGAAAAATCTTAGAATTATGTCAAATTCAAGGAAGATGTTTGTCTTTTCAGTATTAAATGAACAAGAGTATGCAAACATTAGAGTTATAGTGAAAACTACTTAAATATCCTAGTTTAAATATTTATTTTCAGATGAAGAAATTGCTACTCTAAAATTATATTTTTTAGTTCAAGATATTTTGCACTTTCTAAACTCCTTTCTAGATCTTCTTCTATGTTGTCTTAGTTCATAAGATAGGAGTTTAAACTTTAGGAGAATAGATAGTTTTTTTGTTTAACTGAAAGCATAAAACTTTCACAGATATAACAATATAACCCATAGATAAACATAAGTGACAGGCAAAGTTCTTACAGCGTTATCCACCATGCTGTCCAATAAAATTGGGACCTTTGAACATACCTGCATTTTCATTTCCCTTGCATCTTCGTTTAAGCGCACACAGGGTGGTAGCCATAAGTTTTCACAATAACTATTTCATCTCTGATGATTGATTTACCAGTATCCATTTCATCTGCACTGATGTGGCTAGATAAGTCTGGATGATAAAAAATGGCTTTGGAAGCTAGAGCTTGACTGAAGTATCAGAGATTTCCTAGATGTTCTGTCAAAAGTGTTGCAACTCCTCTAAAGGAATCCAAGAGAGAAACACATCACATGCGTGCATATACCTGCAAATGCCCCACCCATTCTTCACTGATCTAGAAAAAAGTAAGCAGAGTAGGAGGTCACTGTTTGTTAGAGAATTCTTGCTAATATAAATAACTAAGTTCTTAAGACCTAAGGGTGCCTGAACTCTAAGGTACAATTCATAGAAAATGTTAAAAGAGAATACAGCATTCAGAGAAATAAAAATATGACACAGAAAAACAAATTCCTCCAAGATTTGGACTAATCAAGAGGGAAGAAAAGTTAAAAATCAGGCACTGATATATGATGTTTCTAACACTATGAAAATAACTAGATCATTTAATAAAATGAATGCTAAATTTAAGTGTATCTTGATTAGATTATATATTAGTTATATTAGCTTGAATAAAAATCAAATTTTTAAAATATTTGACAATTTTTTCACAGTTTAGTTTCATTTTCTACACCCTGAACATCATTCACATGTAAGATTCTAGCATACTTCCACAGGTGATAGAAATCTAAAATAGCTTTCAGTAACAGAACTTTAATTATCACAATTATGTATTAATGAAGAAAAATTAAGCTATCTAAATTAACTTATCTTTATCGTTAAGTGGCTAGAGCACAGTTTACACGGTTGAAAATGTGCTGCCTTAGAAGAGAGATAAAAGTAATTATGCTTGTATGTTAATGAATAAATTAATTTTATGTTGTCAATATTGTTTTAAACCTCACAATTATTTTATAAGTGTAATAGCTTTCAAAAGATATGACATGTTCCATCTTACTTGATGTGAAATTTTGGAATTGCAGAATTCTTAATTAAAAATTTTAAGGAAATTCATTTGGTTTATTTTTGCTGTATTTTTGTTTTACTCACATTATTTAGGCCTAGCAGATATGAATAAATATAGATAATTCTAAAATTCATTGATAAAAATACTTTTAGGTATATATGACTGGATATTTTTATTAACTGCTTTAGACTGGCTTAAATACTTAGAATAACAGAGTAAGACATGAATTTCACAAACATGGGTTTGCAATATGTTTGCGTGTTTATAGAGAAAAAAATGACTTCATGTTCTAATTTTGAAGTAAGTGCTTGAAGTATATCCTAAAAATAAAATTAAATTAAATGGGTGATCTCAAGAAAACACTGGGTTGTGGGGGCTCATGCCTGTAATCCCAGAACTCAGAAGGTTGAGGCAGGAGAATCACTGTGAGTTCAAGGCCAGCCTGGGCTACAAAGTGAGTTCAAGGCCAGTTTGAACTGCATAGAGAAACCTTGTCTCAAAAAAGAAAAATGTAACTGGATTAATTTATATTCTGAAAGTTTTCACGGATATATTTATAAACTGTATCTTTACAATTACAAAAACTAAGATTTAAAAATATAGATAACAAACTAAACATGTTATGTACCATCTTTCCCATAATGCAATAAATTATAAAATATTAATTAAACATTTCTGTTTTCAAAGATACAATGAAAGGAATTAGACTTCACTTCTTGTTTTAAATATTTTAGAGACATGAAAAATATACTGAATAGCTATTTTCCAACTTCAAGCACCAGACAGCACAGCACTGTCATAACTGAAGGAAGGAAAAGTTATGAGGTGAACCTTAAAGTTGCCCATATTTCATGCCAGGAAGCACCTTCTCAAGCACAAAGTGAAAGATGAGATTACTGGAAGTTGACAGTCTTCCCAGGCTAAGGAAAAGCACATCAAAGTTCATAGGTGGGAGGATAGAGCTCTGCAGAGAGGAAGATGTGTGAGAAGATGAAAATCTTCACTGTTTCAGCTATTTTTTAAAGAGTATATGCCAGAGCTCTATAGTCATATAATACAGAGTCAGGATAGATGCAGATTAACTTCCAGGGCTTAAAAAAAGCTGGTAATTATTTTTGTTTTCAACAGATCAGCCTTCTTGGTAATCAAATATTGACATTCCAGAAGACTCATACCTACATAAAAATGTAAAATAATTCTGAGACTAAACACTATTTTCAATATTCCTAATATCCATGGCACAATTATATGGTGTAAAGAGTAGAACAAAAACAAGACTGAACTCCAGCAAAGCAGACAGAGAGGTTTATAGGTCCAGATCTGGTGTCCAGGTCACCTCGTAAGTGCTTAGATGACCTAGCAAGACTTCTGACTGTTATTAATATGGTACATATTTGCAGGGCATACTAATTATCTTCAGTGTACAGAACTGGTAAGTAAACAAAGTGATTTGAATTCCCTTCTTCACCTCCATACTCATTCCATCGTCTTTTATTTTTCCAGCAACAGATTCATTTATTTGTAAGATCTTATAAAATTAATTGTCATAAATACAGGGTGAAAACTAAGGTAATATGCTAAAAAGTGTATAAAAAGTCAGACAATTGTACTAACTCAAAATACATTTTTAGATACTTTGTTCATACTGGATTACAATGTCATTTTTTTTTCATTTTTCTATTATCTGTCTTTTACTTCAAACTTTAATCTGTATGTATCAGTTAATTCACTTAATATTATTGTCTTAAGGTGCCTTTACTTTTTCACAAATAACTCAAATTTATCATTTTTTAATGGCACATTAGAACTATATTGTGTGTATGTGTCATAATTCTTTTCCACTCATACATTGATAAACATATAGGATATTTTCAAGATTTAGCTATTCTGAATTGTGCTTCTATAAATATGGGTGTTTATAAACCATGGTATGATGTCTTTAACTCTTTTGAGAAGACACTTAGAAGGGAAATAGCTGAGTCAAATGGAACTTCTATTTTTAATCTTTTCAAGAATCTCCATATTGACTGCCAAAGTGTTTCTATTATTTGACACTCCCCAAAACAGTGAAGTGTTCCTTTCTCTACACAGACTCTCCAGCATTTGTTATTGGTTGACTTCTTGGTGGCAGTCATTCATTCTGGAATGAGATAAAATCTCACATTTGTTTTAAATTATATTTCTTGTATGGTGAGCGATGTTGAACATTGTTTTATGTATATATTGGTTGGTTGTTTCTTTTTCATTTTAGAAATGTCTATTCATTTCGGATGGCCATCTTCTATAATAGGTCCTTGAATTTGGGGTGGAGCATCTAATTTGTTTGAGATTTTTAGTTTCTTACGTATGCTAGATGTTATTCCTTTATCAAAGAATAGCTAGTAAAAATGTTTTCCCATTCTGTAGGTTGTCTCTTTATTCTGTTATTCATTTGCTGTGCAGAAGTTTTTTAATTTGATGTGGTTTAATTTGTTGATTGTTGGTATTATTTCTTGTGTTGGGTTTTGGGTTTTGGTCATAAGGTCTTAACTTACACCAATGCCTTCAAGAGTTTTACCTATTTTGGCCTCCAGAAAAGTATTTGTATTCTCATGTTTACATCTTTGATCCATTTGATTTTAGTTTAGTGCATGGTGAGAAATATGGGTTCAACTTTTGGCTTCTGGAAATCCAGTTTTCCAAGTGCCATTTTTAAAAGAGGCTATATTTCTTCCAATGAAGGAATTTTGTCCCTTTGCCTAAAGTAAAATAGCTGAGTGTGGCCTCGAGTTGTTTCTGGATTTGCTATTCTGTTCTGTTGGTCCTTCAGTCTGTTTTCTGTCAATGCCAGGCTGGTTTTATAACTAGCTTTGTAGTATAATTTGAAGTCCAGAATTGCAATGCCTCCTAACTTGCCCTTGTTACTTAGAATGACTTTTGCTATTCTAGGTTTCTTCTGGTTGCATATGAATTTTAGGATTGCTTCCTCCAGTTCTGTGGGGAATACTATTGATATTTTGATTGAGATTGCATTAAGTCTATGTTACTGTTAGGAAATATGGTCATTTTGATTATATTGATTTTACCTTTTAAGGACAAGGGATTTCTTTTAATTTTATTGTTTTTATTTTAAAACAAAAAGAATAAAACTATGATGGAGAACTTCAAAGCAAAATAAGAGATTAACAATGGTTAAAAATTTCATATTGCTGTCTTCAATGTGGTTGCTCAGATTATAAAATATAGGCATGAAAAATGATCAAATAATGAAAGCACAAACCATTATTTTGATGAACTAGTAGAGATTAGAATTATCTATGTGTATATATATATATATATATATAATTTTTTTTCTTTTCCATCCTTTCTTTTTTCCTCTCCCCCATTACAGCATCTTTTTCAATCTCCTTTTTTAGAGTACTGTAGTTACAATTGTAGAGGTTTTTCATTTTCCTCATAAGACTAATTCTTAAGTATTTCATGTTTCTTGATGCTACTGTGAGGGGATTTTTTTCCTTAATTTCCCCTTCAATGAGTGTTTTTATTGGTGTAGAGAAATACTGCTGATTTTTGAGTATTGACTTTGAATCCTACTGAAGTGCTGAATTTGGATATTAGTTCTAGTAGTCTTTTGGTAGAATATTCTTCTGTGTAGAATCAGTCATCAGCAAATAATGATAATTTAACTTCTTTCCATATCCTTTTAATTCATATGTATATACACATATATATGCACATATACATATATATATATATACACATACATATATACAAACATATATACATATATACATATATATGTATCACAGCCTCTAGTCCATTTTCCAATACAGTTCAATTTCTATTTACAACCTCATGAGCCTGGAATTTCCACTTTGCATTCCTATCAACATTCTGGTCTTTTTTGTTGTGTCTAGAATTACCTAGAAAACTCTAGCTACAACATTGTACAGTTTCTCCTTATACTTTAAATTATTTATTCATTTATGTATTTATTTGTGATGCTGGGGATCAAATTCAGGGCTTTGTGCAAACCACTGAGTCCGCAGCCAAATTCTTTACAATGTTTATAGTCCTCTTACAAACCATTTCCACAAGTTTCTAAACCACATCAATGACTCCACTTCTCAGGTATTAATTTTCAGTATTAGTCAGTTTTCCTGTTGCTGTTACAAAATACCTGACATCCACAACTTAAAGGAGAAAAGATTTAATTTACCTGAGATTCTCGGATGACTTAGTCCACGATGAGCTGGCTCCAAGGCAAAAACATCATGGTAGATGGGTGGAGTGGACCAAAGCTGCTCCTTTCTTAATGGCTAAATATTCTTAGGTTGACAATTAACTGAGCATGTGCTAAAAAAATTCAGTAAAGGAGTAATGTCAAGTACAAAATTCAAAAACATTCCATCATAACAATAAAGTAATAAATTTGTTAAGAAAAATTTAAAAACCAGGAAAATAGAAAGCAACCCACAGATGATATAGATGGTATAATAGCAAGTATAATAAAACTGTTAAAAGTTACATATAATTTTAAAGAAAGGTATGAAGATCATGAGGAAGGAAATATATTAAAGAAACAAATTTTTATATAAATGAAGTTCCAGTGGATATGATTTGTATCAATACTAGACTTAAATAATAAACTATTAGTCAATTGAATATAATATAATGTAAATGATTAAAGATGAACTAAGAACAGGAGAAAGACAAAACTGAAGTGAAAGTTTTAATAGTTTAAGAGAGTCACACTGAGGTCAAAAAGGACAAGATAGAAAGTTCCAACAATTTCCAAATTTAAGGAGTAATGCCGTAAAGCAATACATGGAAGAAGCATAATAATGCTCAAGCAAGTGGCATAATATTATTTATTATGAAGAAAAAGTATTACAAGTCAAAGTTATATCTTTTAAAGTTTAGTATAATCATATAAAATAAAAAGACAAAGTTCAACACACTATATGTAATAAACATTTAGTGGAGATAAAATAAAATTTTCAAAAAATTGTATACTTATTTAACCAAACTGTGAGGTAGAAAACAAAAAAAGAAATCAAAACAGGAATGGTTAACTGGAAAAAAAAAAAAGGTAGGGATGGCAGAATTTGAGCCAACCATATTTTTTTTAAATGCAAATGATAAAAATTCACATTAAACAGTATATATTGCCTTATTGAATTAAAAACTAACAACTGATTATGTGCTGTCTGCTGCTTAGAAGTCAATATTATCAATGATGCAGAAGGACATCTCATAATGATAAAAGCTGCAGTTGAACAGTCCTAACAAGGTGTGCCCATAATAACTGAGCTTCTGCTAAATGCATAATTTGGTAAAAACTAGAAGAGAAAGGAGAAATCAAGCCTACAATTATACTTGGAAATAAATCAATATTTCTGTCTCATTAAGTGATATAAAAATTACTCAAAAAAATAGACATAAATATAAAAGACATGAAAACCACTATCAAATGACTTAACATAGTTGATGTTTACAGAACACTTTACCCAACAACTAGAATAAATGGAACCTACACCCCTTACAAGGACACATGGGTGATTCATCAAGCCCAACATGTTGTCTATAAAAACAACAATAATTAAAAAATTAATTTTAAAAACTAGCACAGTGTTAAATTCTGACCAAAGTGAAAAACTAACAGAAAAAAAAGTAGATCCCTCAAATAGTATATAAACAATACAACTACAAAATAATATCCCCATTTAACACAAACGGTAATAGAAAAAAATGAAGCCATTTCTGGAGTTTAATGGTGAAAGCTCCAGCTGAAGGTGTCCCAAAAGAGCAGGCTCAGGCATAGGTCCCAGAATGTAAATTAAGGTGACAAGCAATGGTAAAAGGCAGGAAAGGAGATTTGATCTTCATAGTCCAGTGATGAGCAGAGCAGGGAGGTTCAGGCACCCTTGTTGAGCTGCTGACAGAAACATTAGGGTTTATTGAAGGGGAAGCAAAGGTAAGGGCTGTGCATTTGCAGTCATGGTCTGCTTGATCATGATCTTGGGCTTGGGTTACAAGGTTCTGTCCAGTTCATCTTTGTTTGAAGAAGTAATTGACATGTTCTCATGGTGCGGAAATGGTCCCTGCTTGGGCAGAACAAGTAAGCTCATCCCAGGGTGTTCTCTGATGCTCTACTCTTCCTGGAAACCAAAGTGACTGCAGGTTTAGGACAATGACTAGAGACTACCTCAATCTAATCCCTCCGCAGAGTCTGGAACTGGATGCTTTAAGAGCTGGTACTGGAAGAATCCTGCAGATTTTAAAATTACTTTAGTTACCTTTATCTTGACATCCTCAGTCTTGAAGAGGGTTGTGATAAGCTAGATGAATTTAGGGCTAACGAGCCTTTATTATCAGGTTTACACAGGTACTTCTTAAGTGATTACTATGCCTATGTGAAGAGCTGAGCAGGGATCTGAGCCAGAATTTTAAATTAATAAAGGAGACAGATGTTTTCATCATATTAGAAGTCTGCAAACCCACACTATAGGTCCCTGTTCCAGGCCCAGCTGCTGTGACCTTGTTAAAAATAGAAAACAATCAAAGTGGAAATTAAATTCACTCACTAAAGTAATACTTAGGCAAAATATATTTTTAAGTAATGTAATTTATATTTATCAGAAGAAAATGGCTTTTAGTTAAAACTTTGTAAAGGGTTATTTTTCAGAGAAAGGTAGAAATCAGTTAATTCAGATTTCAGTCTGCCATCTGTTCTGTAACACTCAGATTACACACATGTATAAGTAAGACTGAAAGATTTTCCCACCTGTAATATTCATTAAAAAAGCTCCAAACGATCACTAAGATTTTCAATGTAACATTGTATATATCTAAATGTAGCATAGAGAATTTATGTTAGAGTGAACATCTCATCAAAAAGAAGTCCATAGACGCTAGTAATTTTTTTATTTCTTAAAAGGTAAAAATATTTAAAGTGAGCAACAATGTAGTAGAAATTTAATAAACAACATTATATTTTAAAAATGAAAATAGGGATTATATATGTACATTAAAAATATTTTTATTTGAAAAATTAATATGTTCTGAAGTAGAAAGTTGACAAATTAGGGAATATGTCCTACAATCTATCAGACAAAATCTTCCACATAAACAATGGCTATGAAGTATAAAAAAAAATTAAAAACCAAAATTAGCAAATGAAATTACTGAAAAGAGAATAAAAGTCATAACATGCACCATAGTCCTTGCCTGCTAGCAGATCTCAGAAGGCTCTGTGGAGAGCATGTTAAAGTCAGCAGTCTTACTAGCTTGAATAAGCGGGCAGAGCTTGGGGCAAATAGAATTGGGGGGAGGCGTGTAGTATTTTTCAATGCAATGGTAATCTCAGATTCTGTCCTTCACGGTTCTGCAGTGTTGAGGAAGACCCAGAATTGGACCCCTATCCAGAACACACAGTCTCAGATGGTTTCGCCATTTAGGAAGCACTTTAGGCTGCCCGGGGACAGTAGCACCATGATGGACGAGGAATTAGAGGCGCTGAGGCAGTAGAGGCTGGAGCTGCGGGCGAAACGCGGTCATCCAAAGGATGCAGCACAACAAGAAGCAAAGCACAGGGAAGCAGAAATGAGAAACAGCATCTTAGCTCAAATTCTGGATCAGTCAACCTGGGCCAGGTTGTCGCTTAGCATTTGTAAAACCTGAAAACACGAAAGCCGTGGACAACTACCTTATACACAGGGCAAGCTAACTGGGAAGGTCTCTGAACAGGGATTAATAGAAATCCCTGGAGAAGTAAACCAACAAACAGAAAAGGAAACAACAGTTAAATTCAACAGAAAAAAAGTAATGGATTCTGATGAAGATGATGACTACTCAACTAAAAATGATTAGAGATGAAACCTATTGGAATACTGCTAGAACAAAAGTTAAAATCTGTTTAAATGTTTACTTTGTTTTGTCTATATGCCTTTAAAAAACTTATTATTCAAAGTAAAAAAAAAAAGAAGCATTTTAAGGAAACAGAAGAGTGGAAACTATAGTACATTTTATTGCTGCGATCAGCAGTTATATAATATCAGTTTTACACGAAGCACAGGCCTGGCCAGATTTAGGAGAAAAAATAAGACTATCATTCCTTGATAAGGAATTTGTATATCTCATTATGATAACAGAATAAAGATCAGTATAATGTAGTTGGTAGAAAAATGTTACAAAATATTCATAGCCCAGCCCCTGGAACCTGTGAATATGACCACCCATGGCATAAGGAATTTGCAGATGTAACTGAGGTTAATTAAGGACATTGAGACAGTAAACTGCCCTGGAAATCCTAGATAAACTCAAATTAATCACAGAGGTTTATCCTGCCTATGGTAAGGGAGATGTTTAAATACAGAGCTATACTCACTGCCTTGGTAAGTGGCTGAGGCCTGGCAAGCCGTGGCCATCCCAGGGTAAGAACCATCAGTATCTCCTGAGATCCACATCATGTTGGAACTTAGGGTACTGGGAAACCAAGCAGCCAGCTTGCCGCCCTGGCAAGTGGCTGTGGCCCAGCAAGCCATGGCCACCCCAGGGCAAGAGCCTTGGGCTTCTCCTGAGATCCACGCCATGCTGGAACTTAGGGAGTTGGGAAACCAAGCAGCCAGCTCACCACCCTGGTAAGTGGCTGTGCCTGGCAAGCCATGGACACCCCAAGGTGAGAACCATCAGCTTCTCCTGATATCCGTGCCATGGTGGAACTTGGGGCTCTGGGAAACCAAGCAACCAGCTGGCCTCCCTGGTAAGCGGCTGTCAGCCTACCAGTGGGTGGGCTGAGAATCAAACACCCCCCACCCCACACTCCACACCCCAGCCCCCGTTAGCAAGTGGGAGCCAGAGATCTGAGTATCTCTTGCAAGGTTGACTATGTGCAATATAGCAAATAAGGGGAATTTCTCTCTACCATCTCTTTGAAGGCAAATATTTTTATCACTGTTTTGCTTTGTTCTGATTAATGGCATTGCTCTATTCAATATTCTGTTTTGATAAGTTCTATGTTGTTCTGTATTTCCTTTGATATTGCTCTACCTGATTGAAAGAACAACTATTGTGAAGAAAACGAGATATACTGTGATATGTATTACTGTTATCCTGGTAACCTGCTGTGAGGTTCTGTGCCAATTTCACTACACTGTCTCAATTGGCTTTGTTCCATCTTGTTCCATTGTATTTTACTACCTTTAAAATTAAAAAATTTAAAAAAAATACAGAGCTATAAAAAGTGTCAGTAAAGTACATTAATTTTGCCTTTTGGAGATGAAGTAAGGGAGCCAGCACTGAAGGATTCTGGGAAGATTCTAGAAACTGGAAAATATAAGAAAGTGGATTTCCCCTTTAGAACCTCCAGGAAGGAACTTAGCCTCAATAACCTCTTGATTTTATCCAGTAACATACTTGTTGGACTTCTTCCCTGCACAACTGTAAGTTAATTCATTTGTAAGACTTTAAAGCATCACATTTGTGGTAATATGTTACATAGCAGTAGATAACAAAAGTATATAGGATACCAATTTCCCATAGAAGAAGAGCTCTGTGTATAAGACCTGCTTAATTCCAGCTAACTCCTGAACTACGAGGCATACAGGGTTCCCCCTGTATGCAACTTCTCTAAGAATAAGATAAATTAAGAGTCATTTCAGCTTGAACCCTCCTGATGCTTGCAGCATTTGTAGTTTGATTCCAGACAAACTGACTTTCCAAAAGAGAAAAATAAGTTAATACTTTTAAGTAGGACAAAGGAATAGTCAAAGTCTTTACAATTTGACCAGTATTAATGGAAAATGTCATGAATATAAAGTGATCATGATATGATCCAAGTGTGAAATTAGCAAATTATTTTAAAATGGTTATTATATTTTAGCTGAAAAAATTTAAAACATGTCATAATTAGTGAATATATTTCTCAATAGAGGAATAAAATACAAAAGTAACTAAATGGAAATTATAAAACAGAATATCATACATAAAAATGTAAGTGCATGTATATAAAATGACTAAATCCAATAGAAAAAAATCAGCAGTTTGCAAATAGAAAAATAAAAATTATAAAATGTATAGGAAAAATTAATAATGTATACACAACATAAAATAATATTAACAAATTTAATAGCAGTTTAATTGATATAAAGTACTAGAACTAAATGATAGTTTGAAAAATGAAGACCAATTGTCTCATAAATTTAGGGGAAACTTTTATTTTAAATATAAAAGAAAATCAGCAAACTCTGTATATGAATCAAGAGGGGGGAAAAAACCTAGAAATAATACAAGCAAATTGTTGAAACCCCAAA
>PVLA01015018.1:0-27450 GCA_004027455.1 Hydrochoerus hydrochaeris | reverse complement strand
GCCTCCAGTTTGCAGGCGCCCCCACCCAGACCCTTACTTAGGTGGAGAACTGGCCTCCCCCTGCGGTGCTGGCGGCAAGCACTTGGACAAGGGGCCCAGGCGCTTTGTTTCTTTTGCACAGAACTGAAAGAGGCCAATTTGATCTGGGAGGGAGGAAGAGACCTCAGCACAGCAAAGAGGGGAATTAGGAGAGGGTGGCCCTTGTTGTGTGACAGGAGAGGCAAATGCTATGCTTTACTGTCCTGAGACAGTGCTACTTCTGAACTAATGACACTCAGTTGCATCGCGGTTCACCGGCAGACCACAGCATGCGAACAGGAGTAGCAGGACCCAGATGACTTCCGACCTCATGAAAAATCAGATGGACAGAAGGAAATTTGATCAGTCTCCAAGGAGTAGTTGGCCAGGCTGCGCAGTGGGAGATGGGTGAACAGGGAAGGAATATGAGAATGGAGTGAGAGAATTTTCTGTTTCTCTTTGTGTGCGTACCGTTTGTCAGTACGTGTATGAAAATAAATTTTTAAAGTGATTAAAGTTCTGAAATGTCCTCGTTAATTTCAAAGATGGAAATTAAGGGTGGAAGGGAGAAATAATGAGGAAGTGTTAATCAGTATCTACCTATCTGAACTGCAGGCTTTTAAAAATGTGTATGAAAACCTCAGTTGAGATTCCATCGGGATCTCTTAGGCTTTGTGTGTCATGCTTTAGCCTCAACCTACTCAAAGCTGGCCAGTTGCTTCCCTCATGGCTTGTCCTCAGTTGGCAGTGCTCTCCCTGCCTTACATAATCCTGTACCTCTTACCTCTGCCCAATGCCTGTTCTACTTAGTTAATGCCTTCCTTCCCCAAATTTTCATTGTAAAATACTCTGGGATTTTAGAGCATCATCTCTTCCCGGAGTTGCCAGTCTGCAGGTTTACTGTGCAGGTATTTGATTTAGCAACTTCCACAATCATATAAGCCTTCTATCATTTTCTGAGAAATTTCAAACATTGTTTTGCTTTGCTCCTAAATACTTTTCACTCAAACATAAATTATCTCTATATTATTGCAATATAACTATAACATTTAATGTATAAACATTACATACAATGTTACTGCTCTATAATTTACAACTTTGAAATATTACAGCATACATACTACTAAGCATTTTGTCAGTAAATAATGTATTAAACATGATTTTTATTAACAAAAATCTTTATTATTAGGTAATATTACAGTATAAATGCACCACAATTTGGTTGACTAATATGATCTTCAAGTTTCTATACAAAGAATATTAGCAAAAATGTTCGAATATAATTAAAATGATAATATATTGCAATGTAGTACCCTTAGATGGCCCATCTTAGTTGATAAACATCCTTGACCTTTTATAGTATTTCTTTCCTTGTAGTAAAGGCCCTCATCGCACTGTATTATTGCTGTAAAACTTTGCTTTCTTCAAATCCTGTTAGACTGTGAAATTATTACAGGCAGAAATCCTCTCTCTCTCATTAACCAATAATGCCTTATAGATTTTGAATTAATTGGTAGAATGGGCAAGTTCTACCAATAAGAGTAGTATGGTATAGAATTTGATTTAGTTAGTATATTACTGAGAAAGTGAAGGCCAACAAGCGTGAGCTTCTTCAGCGTCACGTCCTGCCTACATCCTGTAATTAGCATTCACGTCTATTCTCATCTTTCTAATTGCTGAAGATAGGTATCCTCTTTCTGTCTCCTGCTTCGCCTAGCATCATTTCCTACATTCTTGCTCCATTGGTTATATAACTTAGTCTGTGTAGTGTTACTATAATAAAATATCTGACACTGAGTAATGTATAAAGATACTGGAAAGGCAAAATTCCTGGTGCTGGGGGTACTGAAAAACTGCCTGGCTGTATTAAAACATGGAAGAAAAGCTGAAGGAAAACAGACAACTTCCTCTTGCTTCAATATCTTCCCCAGGAAAAAAGTTTTTGCTAATACTTCTTAAAGTGGTTTGAAGTAGGATTAAATATATTCATAAATATATAAAGTATAGGGAATCTCATATATAATAATAGGTTATCTACTGTTTTCCAGAGGTCTATCACTGACAGTGTATCTTGTAAAAGATGGATCAAATGCCACATCAATGATGATCACATGATTTGAACATTTGGGCAACTCATTTGATCCATTTTACTGCATGTTTCTTCCTAGAAAAATGAGACAAAACGTCTTGGCCTGAATACCTCTGCTAACTTAATTTTCTCATGGTGCAAAAGCTGAGGGCACAGAGCATCAAGCTTCACATGATTCAGGTGGAAACTTATTAGCATAGCCAGCAGTGACACAGGTCCCTGCTTTTGCAACGTTCTACAAAGATCTTGGATGGTGGTACTGGGTGCTGGCAGAGATGGGTGCTCTGCCTCCTGCTGCTTTCCCTTTTTAATAGAGTGAGAAAGTGTTGATCATATTAAGGAAAAAAGATCATTTGTGCTTTGGTGATAGGTGTCCAATGACATACCAGAAAAAACTGTCTCTCTAGTACTTGGTGACAGTGAGGTAGACAGGCCACCAAGAGAGGGAGCTATGCATGTAAGAATCAGCATTTCTGCTTTTTTATTTTTCTCCCAACATGACAGGACAAAAAGTAACATGCTCTTAAAATGATAAAACTTTACATAAATTAAGTCTATTTATGAAGAATCAAATTAGATGATGAAATATTACAATGAAAGTACAATTTTTAAACATGGAAATTACATAACACAGAGTGATATTAGGTTTTTAATATTGAAGAAATAATATTCCCAGCCAAAGTAACTTTTATTTAAATATTTAAGGCAACTTCTTTTAAAATGATCTTTTTAAAAGTGAACTTTATTTGTGATGGATTACTCTAAACTAGAATGAAAGATGAAATCAATGGATAAAGGAATTAAGACAAAAAAACACACTGTTCTATTTAAATCTGTATTTCTAAAAGCAAAGGGCAGTAATTTCAATCACTAATTCCCACACACTTTTAAAAAAATTAATATATTTATGTATTTGTATATTTAACTGCAGAAAATTAACATGTGAATCCAGATGTTATATTGAAACTTAAGTGGAAGTATAAGTTTGTATGGCCATATATTCATGAGGAAATACAAAACTTCCTAACTTGTCCAATACCCAGTAGTAATATGTCATAGAGCTAAGATTTAGACTTGTGTAAAGAACATTTCAAGATTTGTAGTTTTAATTCTAGACCTAATGAGAAAGACTTTAGTTTGGTGAAATAGACCCATACAACTCTCTGGCCAGTGCTAGCTTCCCCCCCACAACCTGTTCAGTTACAAAGGGCCAGTGTTTCAATTACTGTGCTGCTGTTGCCATACTGAAATTTTAGTAACATTTGAACAAGGAATACTGCATATGCAGTTTTCAATGGCCTGAGAAATTTATGCATCTAATCTTGCTTTTGGGAGATATCTTAGCATTTTCTTAAGCAGCCTGCATGTTTATAATGAATATGATATAACCTTTACTAATCCATAAGGAAAATTGTTCATAGATAATCTTGAGACTGACCCATTTACTTTCATTATTTGTAAAATAGCTTTCCTTCTCAAATGTCAGTTTTCATTTCCAAGGAGCAATTATTTGGAAGAAATGTGACTTCTTTTGGTTTATCGAAGGAATGCTTTGATTCTTCTTGGAATTACCTTGAAAATGCTAAATGGAATGAGGTGGAGATGATAAAACATTCTCGGTAGACTTTGTATTCCCCCTAGGAAGGATGTATTTATCAATTATACTTTTGTAATAGCATCTCATGTTAATTTCTTCCATAGCCCTTATCATCCAGTAGAGTTTCAGTTGTTTAATGGTGTTCCACGTTCTATACTGGGCTCTTAAGTACTAGAATACAAACTTGCTTGTTTTTTATAGTTTAAGACCTCTAAAATTTAGTGCAAATTTCATTGGAGTATGTTGAAGTGAAATGAAATGCAGTGTCAAAGTTTTCCTGGTACTGAATGGCAGTGATAAATTTCAACAACAATAGTGAAATTTTCAGGTGAGTTACAAAAATCCTCACAGTAAAACTTCTTGAATTTTCAAACAGATATGTAAGTGCTTCCTACCTTAAAGCAATGTTTTCAACTGGATTTTTATCTCTGGGTTTTATTTTCCCAGCGTAATTTCGTTAATGATTTAGCTAAAGAGAAACCGTGTTACTTATTAATGTCAGCATCAGATAAAGTAAACCACTGTAAGTATAAATATTTTTCCACTACCATTTGATAATAACCACTGATAATTACTAGTCAACTACAAATATATTTGTGCAATGGGATTGGGAAGGTTTTCTTTTTTTTTCACCTTTTCTTCATTTAATTTTATTCCTACAATATGACATTTACGTGTCACGTTACAGTGTCACTTGAAAGACATAACATACTTTAAGAATTATGTATATATAGTATAAAAACAATACATAATATGTGAATGTAATAACACACATGTATTATTAATATATTATATTGTGTTATATATTACTTATATAGCCATATGTATTCATTCCCAACTACATATATATATATCAAACTCACTAGTTAAAACCCTATAACAATTCCCAACTTTATTTTTTTTTTCTTTTAGGTCAGAACAGAGGTGTATTGGAGACAACTTACATAGACTTACAAAAGTCAACTGTAAACATCTCTGACCTATTCTGCATTCAGTGATGTCAAACTGACAGGTTGAAAGCAGCCATACTGGAAGGTATTTATTCTAAGGTCATTGCCAATGACTATGAAATAAGGCTAACTGGGCCAGATATGTAGCTCAATGGCATAGCACCTGCCTGGCAAGTGTAAGGTCCTGAGTTCAATTCCTGGTACTACAAAAAAATAATCTCTTAAGGATAATTATACTGAAAAGCCAGGCATTTAACATTTATCATCATACTACTGGGTCACATTAACTATGATTCTATAACTCAAAAACATACCAAAAGAAAATTATAGACCAAAATCCCTCATGAACAAAAATCTAAATATCTTTATCAGAATATCAAGTAACACAACTCAGCAAAACAAGTGGGATATAGAGATATGAGTGAAATTATAAAAACTCATAATTAGCTAAATGTTCTAAAGTTAATTCATCTACCAGATCATCAGAATGAAGAAAAAGAATATATGACTTTATAAGCAGATATATTAAATAATTTATTTAAATTTAGGTTAGTAAAAATCTCAACAATTTAGGACCAGAAGTACATTTTCTCGATATGACTATGTATCAGAACTATGAAAAATATGCAGGTAATATGTTACATATGGTTGAAATATCAAAATGTTTTTCCTTAGAGAAAATGTGAAACAAAGCAAAGAGTTCACTGATAATCCTCTTCTTCATTACCGCCTCCTATGTTTCCACCACCTCTCAGTAGCAACTCTCTGGAGAACAACTCTGATACGTGCAAGTTTTTGGAGGACTCCACATCTAAGCTACAGAATCAATGAAAGCATTCAGGAAAGAAGAGTCAATAATATTAAATGTGTTAGATAAATCAGGCAAGGTAAGTTTTAAAAGAATTTCTTGGTGAAAGTTAAGGAATGGCGGAAATGCAGGAAGAATCAAAGTGGATTGGGTGGTGAACAGAGAGGGATAGGAAGTGAAGAAAGAAAAGAAGGAAATTTAAGAAGCTTCAAACGAAAGAAAAGCAACAAGAATATTACACACAGGCGTTTATGTGACTAAGGTGTAAGTACTGAGCATATTTAAGTCATTGATCTAAAGCATTTTGCACAGTATATAAAACAGGAGTAGAGCTCACAGTTATTTCTGGAAGGTAGAACTTTCACTTGTTCCTGGTCAGACCAAAGAATGGGCTCTGCATGTGGATCTCCCACTGGGCAGCAAGCACTCAACAAACAGCATCTTCAGTCATGCATGTGGGCTCTCGTGTACCTCTTAATGAAGGGGAGAAAGTGCTGGATCCCTTCTCCCTGAAGTATGTGTCTCCAGTCTGTCTACTGTTCCTTTTGGTGGTCTACTTTTGATCCTTCACATTTTTGGTGACATTTTTTTCTAGAGTGGTTGGTATTTTTTCTAGGTTCTTACCTTTAAAGTAGAAGGATTTTTTTTTTCTTTTTTCATTTCAAGCAAAAATCTTCTGACTGTGGACTGAAATTTTTCCTACCAGGACAGAATTTATTCAGAATTAAATGCAATATAATACTTCTATTGCAAACGATGCTTTATCCAGAGAATTTTATTAAAAGGAACAATAGTCTTCATGTAGAAACGTTTAGGTCTTATTATATTTCACTGAGTCTGTCCTAAAACCTAGTATGTTGTGATATAAAGGTGTCCTCTTTATTTGATACTGCCTATTGAAACTAACCACATCTAAGAATTATCATAAATAACATAATTAACTCAATATGATTACAAATTAAAAACTATTTCATAAGTAAAATGAATCAAGAAAAGTCACCTCTGAAATACTGTGCTAGATTTAAAAAAAAAAATCCATAGTATTTTACAGTCCCTCCCATTAAGAGGTGGCATCTCTTTCAGTATTCCAAGAATGCAGGGTTAGTCAGGTGTTTTTATTTGGCTAGTAGAACATTAACAAGTATAATAAAAAATAGGCTTGAAAAATTTTGTTCATAAGAATAGGTTCCTTTTCTTCCTTTGGAACCTATGCCTCATAGAAAGAAACTAGGCTAGCTAAGAGGGAGTTCATTCAGAAAAATCAGGCTTTAGAAATTGTCATGGCTTTTCAGTTGAGTAGACCAAATCTGATACACAGAAACCCACATAATTCTAGTTTTTGAGAGTTGTATAAACAAACTCCAAGAGACTGAGAAAGTTCAAAATGAAAAAAAGAAAACCGTTTCCCATTTTTTATAGACAGAAAGAAAACTGAAAAATGTCTCCAGATAAATATTTTGCTTAGAAAAGGACAAGTGTCTCAACAACAAAACCAAAATGACAGAGGGCAGAGTAAAGCAGTGGAAACGAGCCATGTCCAGCAAGTTAAGCTTTATTCCAAGTGTAGAGGGAACTGGAAGCATGTGACCTGTTCTAGCCTTACTGTGTACCAATGACTACTGGATCCCGTTTGTTGAGCGTAACCAACTAATGAATGTTCAGTGGCATCTTTTAGTCAAGTCTTTGAATCTATGTATGCTCATTTGCATTCATAAAAGATACTAACTCTATGGTACTTTTCTTGGCTCTGTTAGCAAGCTCAAAACAGATTTCTGGCAATACTATGAGAGTTGATAATATTTTATATATTAGGAAAATGTAAATAATTGTTGCCACAGCCTAGACAATGGTAAATTCCAGGGGCAGTATTTTGAAGCAACTCCCATAAAGATATTGAAACTATTTTTCTACTTCTTGAATCTAGACTAAGAAATGGAACTTTAGCTTTATTTGCTTTAGCTTAAAATGAGCTTGAACATTTGAACTTGCATCCTTGTTCCTTTTATAACATAATTATTATGTGTAAAAGACAGGTTGTAGGAAGTAGAGAGGTGGTGGAACTTTCTCAAAACTGGAAGAAAATCAAGAGATGGAGAGAATAGTGAGAGGAGGAAATGGGAATGAAAAGGAATTAAGATATGTGATGTGCATGTACCAACTCCATGCAAGGAATGTGAACATTGTGTGCTGTGAACATGTACTAGCAAAAAGTTTAAAAGTGCTTTGACTGACCTCGTGGATCATGAAAAATGTGTGAACTGTTGCTTCTGTTGCCCCAGCTAGAACCCAGATTAAGTTACTAAAACCTTCTGAGATGAATCAACCCTCAACCAATCTTTTAATTGACTGTACATACGTAAATGAGTCTGGTCCTGGTGAGAATCACACAGCATTCTCCTGAGCTAAATACAGTAATTATTTTGAGTTTCTCAGTTTTAGCATGGATTATTATATAGAAAAATTCCTATGAATAATTTTACCAAAATAAACACATATTTTCAGGGGAAGTTATTTAATTTTCATGAGAGTTGCCAACATCTAATTCAAGTAATCTCTGGCATAGTCTTTCGGGATGATTCTTAAGGCCCAATTTCAAAATACATGTAGTCTTAAAAAATGACAAATAAGTGCAATTAGGATGGTTGAATAGTAGAAATAGCTACAGGTATTGGACATATGAATGTTTCTTAGATCTTAGGCTATAATAGCATGAATGTAACATATTAAAAAACAGAATTCTCAGCATCAGAATTCCCAGGCACCAAAATCTAAGAACATAAGAATGACTGACTACTATTAAAAACATCAAAGTAGCAAATTTTAGTATTAATGCCCTTAGAGATCAGCAACAAATTCTAGCTCATTTATTTATAAATATATTTTTAAAATTTGTATATACTCATAGTAGAAAATTGGAAGAGAAGGGGAAATTTTATAGTCAAATCTTAAAAATCTACAATTAATAATTTTGTTCAATTTTTTTTCTAGGCAGGCACAACTGATTTATACTATAGTTATATCTTGCCATTGTACTGCATGAAATATCCTGAGTGTTCAGGTCATTAAAATTCTTCAAAAATATTTATTTTGAGTCCTTTTTAGTTCAGTACCTTTTTAGTTTAACATTATATATATCACATATGCTTTTAAAATTTAGGTTACTTTTTTTCTTATTTTTAAAGAATTTGATATGCAAATTTTGTATTGTTTACTACAAAACTTACGCATAATTATTTGTATCTAAATAAATGTAAACATTAATTTTCTACATTTTCAATTTATTCCCTAGAAGTTTTACCTGTAGCACAAGAACACTAGATTATCTTGTCCTGCATCAACATTTACACTTTATCCTTTAAAAGAATAACTTTATTTTATGATAAATGAAGGAGAATGTTTTATCTCTTTTTGTGTTGCTTTGTGTACTTTCAAAATATTTTCTTGAGTCCAGTGGTTATTTGCATTTCCTCTTTGACAAGTTGTTTGAATTTTTTTTCATTCTCTGCTCATTTCTATGGGGAACTTGATATTTTTCTTGTCATTTAAGTGCAATTTTTGTTAACATGAGAATACTATTTCTTGGTCATATTTTGTGCCATACATTTTCCTTACTTCAGTTTTTGCTGTTGATAATATTATGACTTGTTTTGTGGCATATTGGATTTAGTGGTCTAGTATTGTGTGATTTCCTAGCTTAGAAGGATCTTTTCAGGCTGATGGCTAACTGTAGTGTTTGTTTTTTATCCTTGTTTCCTCAGTGACTCAGTATCTCCCTCCTTATACTGCTTTTGGGTTTGTTTTGTCCTTTTGTTAAATTTTCAGATTTAATTAATGTTAGGTTTTTTATTTAAAGAGAAAAAAACAAAACAGAAAAAGGGTAGAAATAATACATAATTTCAAAAAATAAACAGTAAGAAGTCACTAGTTGATAAATTACCTATTTCCTCTTAGAAATAGTTGTTGAAGTTACAAAAATAAAGCATACAAAGTGGACATTCAAACAGCAAGACTGCAACCAGTTCTGTTCAACAATCCAACAAAAACCCAGTAATATGGTTATCAATTCTACACACTTAAGCATACATGCAGTTATATCCTTTAGAGCACTTTCTTTTCCTCTCTTTTTTTACAATAGCAGTTGCACATTTTGGGCTTTACTACTCCTACATTTCTTATTACTTTTTACATATCACTACACAATGTGATATTTATAAATATGATTCTTGTTTATTTCACTAGTGAGGATAGTCTCAAGTTGTCTCCATTTACCTATAAAGGCCTCAAGATCATCCTTTTTTATAGCTGAGTAATATTTCATTGTATGAAAATGCCACATCTTTTTCATCCACTCTGCAGTTGATGGTCATCTTGGTTGTTTCCAAGATTTAGCTGTTACAAATTGTGCTGCTCTGAACATGGGTGCACATATATCACTGGGAATGTTAGCTTTTTAAGTTTCTATTTTTAGCTGTTTCTTTCTGCTATCCATTTTCTGTCAATCCTTGAGTGTATACCATGACTTTTGTAAAAAAAATTATTATATATTTGATGTATTTTAAATTTTTCATTACATTTCTTTGATTTTTGAATTATTTACATTTCTTTACATTAAATAAAGATATTTAAAATTTAAGCATATTTATTTTTAGTAACTTCTACTCCCATTTTCTGAGACAATGAAGGTCTGCAGGATCCTAACTACCTAAAATTTATTGAGATGTACTTCTTAGTCTTCTATGAGATAAATTTTTGTTCTCAAATGATGGTTGTTTGAGAACAGTGCATACTAATCACTTTGCATGTTAATCACTTGGGGTGAAGTTCTATAAATGCCCATTAAATCAATATTGTTAATTCTTTTGTTCAAGTTTTAAGTAACTTAATATTGTATCTCATATCTAGGAAAAATTTAGAACTGTTGATAAATTTCTTGTTATGAGGATGGCTTTATTAATCTCTAACTTATATCTCTGTTTTGAGGTTGGATTCCTAGGGTCATACTAATAATAAAGTCTAAGATTAGTCTAAGTCTAAAGTCCAAGTCTAAGGTACTAATAATAAAGCCTAAGATTATTACTGTGTCCTGTTTGAGCAAAGATTTTATCACCATGTAGTCACTCTCTCTTTGTCTTAATATTTTTTTCTTAAAGTCTAATTATTTTTATTCTGGTTTTAGCTTGTTTATCATTCTTGCCTGTTAATGTTTTATCCATACTTTTTTCTTTCAAATTTTGATTGTTTTAGGTTTGTCCCTTATAAAGAACCAATATCCCTTAAAAACTCACTAAAACTGTTTCTATCTTATGTTTTAAATCTAATCAGCTTTATGTTATGTTGTAATCAAATAAGATTTTCATTGTTTTTCTATTAGTACATATTTGAAGTACTTGATGACTATCACGGGGAGTATGTGCATGTACATAACATGTCTTCATTCTTTTTTTAATTCCCTTCCTGCCCATCCCTCCCTGCTCTTCCATCTCTTATTCTTCTTCCCGCTTAAAAAAGATCTCCCTATTACCTATTATCCATCCTCTTTTTTTCTTCATTTTTAAGTTTATAGTGTAACAGAAACAAGGCAATATTTAAACCTGTGTTTTATCTGATTTATTTCAGTTAACTATGGTATCCAGGCACATCAGGTTATCCTTCCTTATGGCACAGTAATTCTCCATTGTGTCTAACTATCACAGTGTCTTTATCTAGTCATCTGTTGGTGGGCAAATAAGTGTTTCTTACAAACTGTGCTAAGTTCTATCTTACCTGCAGAGTTTGTACGTTTATATTTGTTGCTAATTACTGTAAAGTCTTGTATAGAATATATTTAATTGACATCTCGGTATCAATGGATAGGTGAATGTTTTTGTTTAAAATTATATATTTTTGTTTTTTCTGATTTCTTTATATTTTTCTCCTTAGTTTTCCCAAATGACTTTTGTACTTCTTTATATTTTATTCCCATATTTTCTGTACTGAAATATACATATAGTCCTTCTTGTGTTTCAGTGATTACCCATGAAATTTTAACATGCATGTGTAGTTTAACCCCACATTCTGAGTCACTCAAGTACTTAAATATTTTAATTCTCATTTCTCTAACTCTATATCCTGCCCTCCTCCTTATATATTTTGCCGGTTAGTGTTTTAGTTTTACTTCCTTTTAATTTCATGAATTAGGCACTTGATTTTATTTTATTTTATAATTTTTTATTATTTATTTATTTACTTATTTTTTTGTACCGGGGATTGAACCCATGGCCTCACGTTTGCCAGGCAGGTACTTACACCACTGAGCTAAATCCCCAGCCTGTACTTGATAATTTTATATTTTAATTATGCTTACATTTATCAGGATAGTTAGAATTTTGTTTGCTCTCAAGTTTTATTCAACTTTAGATGATCTTGCAAATGTGTATGCCTCACTCAAAAAATTCTACTTTAGGAATGGTATGTATCTTATAAAACTGTTTCTCTTAACTTAAATGTCTTTATTCAGTTTTCATGCTTGAGAGATAGAAAACAGAACTTTAGATTAAAAATTGTCTTGGTTTTTCAGATCCATACTTTGAAGATACCCTGGCATCTTTCATCTTCCACTGTCTCTGTCCAATAGTCAGTTCATCTGATTTTCTGCTTGTTAACAATCAGTCTTTTCTTTCTGGTTGCTCACTTTTCTTTACTATTCTACTGCTTCCCTTTATTTTAAATAGTTGTTAATTCTTGTTACTCTTGTGATGTACTGTCTTCTGAGTAACAATTTAAATTTCTCAATTCTGGAAATTTCTTAGCAGTTATCTATACTTCAGTCTCTTTTCTTCATTTGGAATCCTGGACTTGCACGTTTCCTTATGTTTTTACACTACAGTATGAAAAATTTCTTCATCTGTATCTCTGTGTGTACAAATTTTTTCTCAAATGAATCTTCATCTGCTTGATTTTTTTTTTCCCTGAAGCCCTTCATCTTACTTACATGGCCATGGATGACTTATCCCTGCAGCCCTCACATTCCCCAACATTTGGAGTAGAAAGGTAGTTTCTGACGTTCTTTTACTCCTAGGGTCCAAATATAATCAATAGCGTTATTTTCTTTTTGGAAGTTTCTACATATCTGTTATGGCTTGGATATTAGTGTCCCTCCACAATTTGCATTAAAACTAATTTCCAGTGCATTCCTATTAAGGGGTAGGACTCCTAGAAGATGATTTGGCTGGGGAAGCTCTCCCAATGAATGAAATGCTTAAGGGAATGAGCTAATCCTTTTGCCTTTCTATCCAACTTGCCATGTGAGGACACAATGTTGACTGTCTCTACAGGACACAATGTTGACCATCTTACAGAAATTAAGATGCCATCAGTGAAGCAAATATTTGGCTCTTACCAGGTGTCAGACTAACTGAATCTCTAGAACTATGAGAAATAAATTTATATTGTTTAAAACTTACTAGGTTTCAAGTATTTTCTCATAGCAGTATAATGGACTAAGACTAAATCTAAGTTTCCAAATTAACAGTACATTTTCATTTAAATTAAATGCTACAAAATTTGATTACAATTTTAAATGATAACCAAAACTGGTAATTTATTTATTGAATAAATTTTTTTCCATATTTTTGATGGGTTAATTTTTTTTTCCTTGAGAAAAAGGCTTAAACTTCAGTGATGATGGTTCCTCGGGAAGTCTAGATTTTGCTTTCTTTGCAATGTGAACACTGAAGATGTGATGTGATGTAATTTGGGGACCAAGGATGAGAGCAGAAAGGAGCAAATTTCAGGGACAATTAACTGCAAATTGTGAAGCATTATTAGGAAAGGTGCAATGACAAGACCAGAAAATACAATTTTCAGGTAAGTAGAATAAAAATTAAGCTCACAATGAGGAAATTTGCCCCAAGAATCAACGCTTTACTTTTAACATCAAGGTCCATTGGAAACTGGATCCTAAATTTATCAGCATCTCTTAGTGGTTCCCTCACAAATCTGGTACAGTGCTTTGAAATATTTCCAATATCAATTTCTTCTTCCAGAGATGATAACTAAAAGGAAAAATATATCTATAATCTTAGATGAAAACATCTGAAATAAAAGGAAAAGGTATTCTTATAATTTTAGTAACCAGCATTAGTTATACTCAAGAAAGATATACTTACAAAAACAGAACTTTATTAGTTATATTCATAGAAAATATACCCATTATTAACAAATTATGCAACACGGACACATGACAGACATCAATGGGCAAATGTTTACCTAGTCTTGATGTGAGAATCAGTTTAATTATAATTTGAAAACCACTAACTTTTCAGCTTTTTTCTATACTTAATCCAGTTCTTCCAAAGTGATTTGAATTGTCTGGATTCCTTCATCTTTTTCTCATCTGCACTTTTTCCTATTTAGATTCTCTAGAACATCATTTCTTTTTTGTTTGTTTTTTTGGTTTCAATTTTTGATTAAAAATTACATGTTTGCTAGAGCATCACTTATATCAAATAATATTAACTCTTTTAGCATAAGAGATACTCAGGCAAGTATAAAACAACAAAGCTGGGGAAATCCTATTGCCTGCCTTTTAATGAGCAGCATAAGGAAAAAGGTATAGAAATAAGAGACAGAACAATAGAGAGGCAATAAACAGGCTAAAAAATTAAGAGGATGGTTTTACAGCAAGGGGCTTGGTAATCACATCAGTTAAAACGACATTTGGAGGATCAGAAGAAAATGGTGATGAGTGAAATGAAGAGACAGAGAGCATCCCAGAAAGAGAAAACATTTTGTGACTGAGGAGACATCATAACTGGAATAAGTGGAACAAAGTGAAAGTGGAACAAAGTGAAAGTGAAACATATGCGGATCATTTATCTGTTCTACCTTATAGTCTTGTAAGTAGTGAACAGACCATTTCTAGGCCTATTTGTTGCTAATTAATTACATTATCTTAGATCTCATGCTAAATAAGAGACTGCATTTATCTGACACTTGATGTCTGCTGAACCTCCACATTTTCTCTCTCATTTGGTTCTTTTTAAATCAGAACATGCTAAGGATATGTTGATTAGAAAAATACCCGTCTTTCCACTCTGTGCTTTATCTAGCTTGAAATAGCATTAGGGTAAGGCATTAAGACAAGTCATTCAAGGTAAAATTAACCTAAATAGTTGATATTTGTTTGCAGTGGTTTTTTGTATTAATTTTGATTTTTAAAAATACTATTTTCAAATATGATTTACTTTAATTACTGAGTTTTTTGGTGCCCCCTTATATTTTATACTTACAATGGTACCTTATTTGGCTTACCCTTGTCCTGACCCTATAACTAGCTACTACTTTATCTCTCTTCTCTTTTTCTTAGGCAAAATTATTAACACGTTTACTCACATTCATGCATACAATGACTTTCTTGCTCCCCATTCTTGGAGCTTACCAAGAATGCCAGCTTTAATGCTGTTTTGCTTCAAAGTTAGAAGAAATTGAGATCGTTTTATATACCTTAGAGAACATTTTGAGGACGTTAGAATAAAGTAGCATTTGTTACATCATACTGCAGTGCAACAATGTACAAAATCATTGTACTAAAGTACAACAATGCACAAAATCATTAAATCAATACAAATGAGCCAAGGTAGCTTTGGCTTTCAAAGTTTTGAACATAAGCAATTCTGTTACTTTGGGAACTAATTTGAAATGGGGTAGAATACTTTGCATTCATTTCATTATTTTCCAAACTAAAAATATTGCAACTATTCATTTGTTTGAGTATGTATATTTTACTTAATCTGAATATGCAGGTGCCCATCAGAATCAGTATCACTAACATGAACTGACATATTTGTAGAGAAGGAAAGAAAATCAGGTTTTAGTTTGGTTTTGCTCAGTTTCCCAACTTTATTTTCTTAATGTCCTTGTTGAACATTTAGGGTTCACTGCTTTTGCATATCTAATATTTTATTAAGTCAATAAAATTATTTTTGTTGCTTAAGAATCTTAAGCATTAAGTAAATGAAGCAAGTTGTACAATTTTATTAACTGTATTTATTATGTCTACCAATATCCGAAATTTTCCTCATGTTAACCAAAGTCTGTGAAGCAAATTAGCAAACATAAAAATGTTCAAGAATTTAGTCATAGAAGTTTCAGAATTTTCTGAAATGTAAAACACATATTAGCATTGATGAGTTATCTATATACAAGATTATCTCATTTTCCTTTGCAATAAAGTTTAATTTTCTCTTACAGTATTATTTGAAATATTAAATATAAAATTTGTTGTTTGATAAGGATATTCTTTAGAGATAGCTTTGTCTTTATAAGGTACATGAACTAACTACTAGGGCTTAATTAAACCAGGGCACTATAAATTAGTAAATCAATTTTTTAAGAGAGACAAATTTTTATACTAACAACATATTTTTCTTTTAATTATATGAATAAATTATATATACTAGAAAATTATTAACTATTTTGAACATTATAATCTTAAGATATTATGAATTACTTTAACTTTAAAATTTGGATTCCGGATACAGTTGGAAACTAAACATGGCCCTTTGATTTTCATTATATCTTTCTTATTCTTGTTTTTTATTTTAAACTTTGGAAGAAATGGGTGAAAATATTGATAAACACATCCAATTTTTTCACCAGGTGGAGCTTCAAATATTAGCTACAAAAGATTGAGAATCATATTGACCCAATGTACATGTTAGATTTGTAAGTAACAGTACATTTAATAACATATCACCTTCTAACTCTGCTGTATTTGAACAGAACTTTCTGTGATTAAAGTGTGCCTCGAGATTGAGAATGAAAATGAAAGTGAAAAGCAAAAAGACCTAAGACTTAGTGTAAAATTTCTGAATTAAGACCTGACCCTCCTGGCTGCTTAAAATGTGGACAAGTGTCAAGCCTGGAATTTCCTTTACATTTGCAAAAGGATAGAAATAATCTCCTGCATTAGGCATGCACGAAGACCACTTTATAAACTGCCACTCCAGTGAGATAGGCCTTAAACTCCTGGACAACAAAAGCTGTTTACTTATCTAATATGTCTATGTATTCTCATAATTCTGCGACAATAAAAATATGAATTCTTTGGAATTCTTTTTCTCTATTGTCATTTAAAGTTCAGCTCATCAGAAACAGCAGAGACTGGTTGAGTACACTTGGTATGTGAAGCACAGTGGGTTATCAATGCAGCCATTTAGTCTGCAAGTTCTATTGTTATGTGTGAAGTTTGCAAGAATATGCTACTGTGTGAAAAACACTCAGAGCCTCAACATACATATATTTCACATATATCGGTAGAATAACTGTGGAAAGTTACATAAGAAACTAAATATGAGTTATATCAGAAGAGGGATATGAGGCCTAGGAAATAAGCATTTGAGAGACATTGTTTCTCTTAATTATACTTCTATTACCCTGCTTCCTTCCCTCTTCCCCCTCCTCTTTTTCTTTTCTTCTCCTTGTTTATTTATTTTTTTAAGATAAGTATTATTCATTCAAAAAATAAATGAAATCTGGTAAATCATGAAGGTAATAATTATGGTATAGTTTTTGAATCTCCCCGAAATTCCCATAAAAAGTACAGAACAAATATGATTGTAAAACAAAACAAAGTGAGTGTCAAATTCTTTACTAAAAAAAATTAGGGAAAACAGCACCAAACCTCAACAATACATATAAATGTACTGAAACAAGTAGGAAACAAGAACAGCAGCAAAAAACAAAACAAAAAAAACCCCACAAGTTATTCCCCAAATCCATTAAATTCAGATACAAGTATTCATTACAAAAATGAAAGCCATCTCAGTATAGAAGCTCACTGAATTAGCTAGAGAAAGGCAATTGAAAGTGAGATGGAATGAAATAGTTCTCAATTTGTTGGCTGCTGTGGAAATTTTGAATTATGATAAAGCAGTGCAGACACAAGAATTCATTGAGTAATCCATCCAAGCATCCCTTACATGACAGTGTAAACAAGGTTGACCTAATGTCATTGTTGACATCCAGTGATGTCATAATAAAAAGAGAATAATGTTCAGATATTGTTCCTACAAATGATAAATTTACATTGGAGCCTGTCTTCAAAATATAAAACTTCATCTAACTTTTTTTGTGTGTGTGTGTGCTGGGAATCAAACTCAGAATCTTGCCAGGCAGGTACTAACATTCATTTTGAATGTTAGGGACCTTGCCCAGCCCTGACCACTCATTTTGAAATAAACTTTTAGAAATGGTAGGTGATATGAGTAAGAGGTATAAATAAGAACTAGGAAAAGTCAGAAATATAGTGACAAATGGACAAAGACAGAAAATGAAGAGAATATGAAAATGTCAAAGCTCAAAAAAATATTAGAAAAAAGAAAAGAATTAGTTCAGAAGTCAAAATATAGGAAGATTGCAGTGCAGACACACCAATTATATCATAATGATATGGGAGTCAGGAAAAAAGTTCAAAATATGTTTCAATAGAAGAAAAACATAATGAAATTGGATAAATACCCAAATCTGTAAACCAATAAAACTTCTCTAAATAAAAGAAAAAAAGTTCATCTATCAATTTAGGACATGCCTGAATAAAACCAGCCTACAATACTCAACACTGAGATGATTTAGAGGTTATGAAAATACAAAAGGAAAAGCCCATTCAAAATGTAACAGAAATCAATAAATCACTTATAACGGGGCTTATTATATCATTTCCTTTATATCTGAGTGACTTTCCTGTTTTATGACTTGTTATATGAGGACTGGATCCAGTCAATGCTGGCTGCAATGGAGTGGTGAAAATTTGAGTGGAAACCTCTAGTATTACTGATGAAGAAACCAGCGGATTGAGGAAACCATAGACAGTGGAAGATACAGGAGAAAATCCCAGAAAGGAAAGAGCTAAAGGTAGGCAGCTTCAATATGTGTGTGTGTGTGCGTGTGTGTGTGTGTGTGCGTGTGTATTGTTCACCAAATTTCTGCTCAGTTCCTGAACTATATATGTTTAGGGCAGATACTAATAAGCCTAGTGCAGACTACAGCTACTGATCAGAGATTTCAGTGTGTCACTGCAGTAGAGAAAGAATTTTGAATGTAGCTTCAGCCAATTTACTGTTCAAAGAAGTAAGCAAAAAAGAAGCTAGCATTCTTCAGAGGGAAAAGTTTTAGTTTTAATAATGCATCGTTTTGAATATCCATGATAATATAAAAATTATTTCATTCAACAAAAAAAAGGGGACAATACTTGAGAGAAAATGCAATCAACGATAATTTTGATGTTAGATCTGGTGGAAGTTTAAAGCAATTAGCAAAACTACAAGTGACTAAACGTCAAATATGCTCCTTAGAAGAAATAGATATCTCAGTACAGAATCAAATCTAAAATAGCAAGTTCTAGAAATAAAAATATAATATCTTTAGTAAAATTATTTAATGAATGGTTTCAGAAAACATTAATATGTATTATACAACTGAATTAAAAAGATTTTAAAATAAGTGGCAGCAAAGTATCAGAAAATATCAAGCCATCTAACATCTGTAACTAAAAACAGAAAAAGGTAAGAGAATGAGAAGCATAATATACTTTAAGAAATTATGGCTCAAATTTTCAAAACTTAGTGAAAATTTCCATATTCACATTACAAGAAGTTCATCAAACAAAGTGAATACAGATGAAATTACATCTAGACACATCATAGTTAAGCTACTGAAAATCAGATCATGTCAAGAAATCAGGGCTCCCTTTCAATCAATAGTCAAGGAAAAAATGAGGCCATCTTCCATTAGCACTTTAGTAATCTAATTGGGAAACAATTTTCTGTCTTCAGCCAAATGTCATGCTAGCAGTAGCCCCATCAGACTCCTTGACTGTAGCATTATGAGCGTCTAGGCATCAAGACCGCCTAGCTAAACCATTTCTAATACTCAGCTGAAGAATGTATAACATTATAAATTTTTTAAATTGAAGCAACTCACATTGAGGATGGCAGAAGATTACTAAGGAGATAGGAAATGTGATTGATCTAATGGTAATTGATCAAATTGATGTTACCAAATAGTTCATATAACAATAGCAACATATTACATTTTTTCAGATCTGTATGAATATTCCACAAAGTAAGTCATATATTCACTCTATAAATAATTCTTGGTAAATTGAACAATTATGAATGATACTGCTATAAATATGGGTATGGATGTATATCCCTATAAAATTATGTCTTTCATGTTTTCAGAAAAAAATCCTAAAAGAAGAATATTTGGGTAAAGTGAAATTAGTATTTTTAGTTTTTTGGAGGAATCTTCATTCTGACTTCCATAATGGTGATACTCTGCTGTAAAGAAGGATAAACTTGAGGCATTTGTAGTTAAATGCATGTAGCATAATGTCAACATAAATCATACACACAAAGTCCAGTATCACATGATTTCTCTTATGTGTGAAACATAAAATATAAATAAACAGTAAAATAAAACATAGACCTCATGAGATAGAGAAATAGATCTTTTTTTGTAAAACGAGAAGGGGATCAAGAATGGAGGGAGGAGAGTGGGGAGGGTGAAAAAAGAATTAAGAAGTGTTATGTACATGTACCAACTTCCTGAGCAGAATGTAATCATTATGCACTGCAAATAGGTACTAATAAAAAGTTACAAATTGGTAAGTTTAGAAATATTGAAATAATACAAAGGATTTTCTCTACAGAAAGGAATTGAATGAAAAGTAAACAATAATCTATGAAAACACCTTAAAATTTAGAAAATAAGTGATAGACTTGATAAAAAATATCTTCTAAAAACTGACATAATATGATTAATGATAAAAGGCTGATTTCTTTCCCCTATAATCATCATGAAAGTTAAGACTATCATGTCTCCTACTTTTATTCATTTTATTAATTTTTAAAAGGGATAAAAGATCAATAAAATGAATACATTTATGTATTTGCTTGTACAAATATAAAGCATTCAAATAACAGAGTAGTAAACTCTATATTTTTATATCACATAAGAGTAAAGACCACTTTTAAAATCTCCAAAAAAGCTTCTGGAATTTATAAGTAATTTTGGCAAATTCAAATGATACTTAGCCAACACAGAGACCAATTTTATGTATATGTAAAAATATGGAAAATTTAAGTTAAGATACTAATAATAGTATAGTATTGTAATATACTATATCTAAAAACATTAAATTCTCAAATATACCCCACAAAGAATATTCTGAAAACCTAAATGTTGAATAGGACTAATGATTACGGGGAATTATTAAAGGAGACCTAAACATCGGGAGGTGCATACCATAATCACTGAGCAGAAGATTCCTTTTCAATTGAATTTTCTTGGCACTTTTCTTGAAAATAAATTGTCAACATATGTGTTTCATTCTGGAGTCTCACTCTTTCATCGTTGTTAGTAATTCTGACTTTGTAGATATGTGATCCAAAAATGTAATTCCTTCTCATACTTTTTATACCAAGGAATTCTTTGCGCCTAAATCCAGTGTTTAAGGTTTATCGTACTGGTCAGTGTTGAGGCTTTTTTGAATGTACTCAAATGCATTCTAAATCCCAGGATGCAGAAAAATTTACTGACCTTTTGTAGGCAGCAGCTACTCCAGCAAACTACAACTTAGAGCTTTATGCATAGCAATTACATCTTGACCTACATGGTCATAGATTGTCATAGTAAAAGGCCTTGAAATTCCACAAAGATATTGGAGGAAATAATTATTTCTCTCTTCTCCGAAATAAATTCTCTGTCCTTGATTATTCATGACCTCATAGGTTTTATTAATTTTCAAAAGATCAAGGACTAAAGAATGACACAATATGGTGATTTGTTAGTAATATCATACTCATGTAAGCCCTGTATAAATTATATATCAAATTACTTTCAAATATGGGACTCACAATGAACAATAAAGTATTTGACTTTCAGTAGCCTATCTTTACTAGCACCTGAGTTTCCCTATGTAGAAATATAAAAAGGACAGACTAGTTATTCTAATGGTTATTTTTACTGCTAAAATTCTTTGCATGGCTGTTATCTATAATTTTAATTCCAGAGAAGTTAACCTATTACTGTTATGCTTTGAATTATACTAAATTTTGCTTCTCTTCATCTTTCTTTTTCCTGCAGGATATCAAAAAGATCTTATTAGGATTCAATCTGAGTAGTATAAATTAAGAAAAGTATTTTGCTTATGCTAAACTAAAGGATATGGGAAGGACTCTATTATTTAGTAAAATAACCCAATTCACCCTTTTGCAAGAAAATGAATTTTTTTTTGTCTTAATGATTTTACCTTTGCAATTTTACAAATATAACTATACTTAAAATTTTTAAAAAGGCACCCAAATATTCACTATTGTTGTATATATAATAGGAAAAATTAAAACACAAATAAAATAAGTATCAAATAATAAGACATGCTTTCTCTATATTTCCTCCTTAGGAGCACTATGTACTTATTTATGCTAGGATTTTGTGATTAAAAAATACCATCGAGTGAATAGCTATATTTTACAGGCACTGATTAAAAGTGAAATTTTTATAAACTCTCACCAAAGTAAATTATTTTTGTGATAATGGGCATTGAAGTCTGCGCTGTCCACATACTAGGCAAGTACTGTGTCTCTGAGCTACACCCTTAGCCCTCAAAAGGATATGCTAAAAATCCTTTAGAAGAAATGTATCAGTTGTGCATAGGTTATTTTTTCTCTCACTTTTCATAATTTTTCAAGTGTTCTTTATGGGTATATGCTACTCTAGTACACATTTAATATTTTTAATGCTAAACTTTAAATCATTAATGATTTCATAGGCATATGAAAAGATTGCTATTTCTATATTGTGTCAACATACTAAAAAGACATACATTTTTATTTTATAGTGAAAGCTAAATCATTGTTCAAAGTTTATGATTGTACTTCCCATTTTCCTTTCAAAATTAATTTCTTTTTATAAGCAGGAATTGCAAACGTGAGACAAATTTTAAAATTTCAAAATGGAATGTCAAGTGAAAATATTTTCCTTTTAGTACCATTCTATTTTCTGTTTCTCCAATTTCACATATCACTACTATATGCTTTATTTGGTAATTTTTTTGTATTGAGCAATATACTTTGGAGACAATTCTTTAGAATTGTATTATTCTTTTAAATAACTTCAGTGTTAAAGTGCATGAAATATCACTCAGTTTAGTAGTTTTGTAAGTTTACTCTGCATCAGAATCACTTGCATTTTGATACAGCATAGTTGATTGAAAACCCACTTCTTGGTTTTCTGACTTAATAGGCCCTATGATGCACCCTGGGATCTGCATTTCTATCCCAGTTCCAGATGCCATTAATGCTTCTGCTCCAGGGGTCACACTTTGAAAATCACCAGTTTAGAGAACTAGTTACCCTGCATGACTGTTTTGATCTCTCCCAATCTTTTTGTGGTTTATTAAATTAAGAGCAACTACTTCAATTCTTCTTTTGCATTGCACAACTAATTTGTACCTCTCTGATAACTTTGTGCCTTTGTTACAGGCTTTACTTAAGAGCATTCACCCCTCACACATCAAAGCAAGTCCATGAAGGCAGGCCAGATCTAAATCTTCTTTGAGTCTCTTAAAACTACTAGCACATGCCTTATTCATTGTGAGTGCACAGGGAGTTTCTGAAAGAAAAGATTTTTCATAAAATAAAGCACTTTCATGTGATGCAGCAAGAAAAAAAAAATCCAAAGAAGTTATTTTTAATAGTAAACCTAAATTGAAAAGTTAAAAAAAAAAAGCATAAATGCCCGATTTAGTCTAGATATTTTATTTACATGGACTGTAGTTTCATCTAATTGAGAGAAATACTTCTGTAGGTTGACATTAAGATAACTGAATTTCAAGGGATAGTTGAATTTCTCAGACTTGAAAACTACCTGGAAAATTACTTCATTCTGCTTCTACTAGCAAAATTCCTGAAAAATCTGGAATCGTTTCTTCTTTTAAATGCCTGAATTTGAAGAATTCAGGATGGGAAAACAAATTCTGCTCTCCTATGTTTAGCAAACAACAAAATGCTTATCAGTATCTTAAGGAATAAGTATCTTTTTCCTTTTCCATGAGAAGACTACTACTACATTCATCTGTTCAATCTCTGAGGATCTATGTAGTGTCCGGTGTTAATATAGTTTGCTTTATATTTGCTTTCCTCAAATGTTAACTTGAGCTGTTGATCTAACTAAAACAAAACACATCACATCTTCAAATATGTATTCATCTGTGTATTTGGGTACATACCTTCCAAATCAAAATGTTGACGCACCATTAATTGATTTACCTATTAGAGTAAAAAATAAAGAGAGGTAGTGAAGTAATCAAATTAAACTTAAAGCACACACTAACAGAAATAAATCAATGCTTTAAAGATTTTTAAAGTAATTGATCAAATATTATCTAATTTTTCTGTCACAAATCTTTCATGCTCTAGGGGAAATTAAATATTAACATTTCTTTTACCATAGAAACAGACAAATAGAAAATTGTTATTCTGTAGAATGTTTTATCTTATACTTATTATTAATGTATTTAATATTGTACACTTTTAAGAAAAGTTATTGAACAATATTTTGGTAATATTGTTTACAAATGTTACTGAAATTCTGAAGGAATTTTCTACATACAATTTAAAGTAAAAATTTAATATAGTTTTTATCCAAATTCTAAAAGAATTTATTACTCATATTTATATTCATTTGTGATATATTTATAGCTAAGCATTGAAAATCTAAACAAACTTTTTAAACAGTTATTACAAAGTATGATGTGATCAATGATTACAGACCTCTGAATTGGCAAAGCCAATTATTCAGAGAGAATATCATGGGAAATTATATCAGAATTGGTAGCATAAACAAGTGATAATATGATTTTATACAATCTGGTACAGAATAAGCTTCCTAATATTAGTGGCTATAATTCACATTGGTATATTAGTCTATTAATTATTAAATATTAGATAAAATAGATATTTCTGGAGTCAATTTTTAATTTGTATTCTTAAAATCCAATCTTCCTTTTTTAAAAATAGGCATTTATTCTTTTCTATCTTTTTTTTTTTTTGTATCAGGGATTGATCTCACGACCTCGAGCTTGCAAGGTAGGTGCTTATGCCACAGAGCTAAATCCCGGGCTCTGGCATTTATTCTTAAATAGGTTTCCTAGAAAATAAATTTGTAAGTATAAATATAATATTTAAAGTGTAAGCTTAATACCTTAATAAAAATGAGAATTGAAACTTAAGTGAAATGTAAAAGTCTAAATATTAATGTTGTAGTATTTTACTCTATAGTCAAAATTTCATAGCATAAATTATGTTATAAAAAACTAAATATATATCATTATGAATCTAATCAATTATCAAATACATTACTATACCTCCGTCAAGTGTTCCAATCCAGGTGGAGAGTTTGATATTGTCTCTAATGAAGAGTCCATTGTATTGCAGGCTGTTGGTCATAAAAATTCATAATCTGGATTACATAAATGGTCTAGAGTTGGACAGATTGAATTGATTTTGCTGCTTGGTGTTAAAATGGAAACATATTAATCTGGTTAGAGTCAAAGAGAAAGAAAGAAAGAAAGAAAGAAAGAAAGAAAGAAAGAAAGAAAGAAAGAAAGAAAGAAGAAAGAAAGAAAAAAGAAAGAGAGAAAATCAAAATTGAACCTCAAAACATTCTCTCCCCATCTTGCAAGATTTCACTTCTCTTCATCATATGTCACCACTAAAAATAGTTTTTTAAATCAAAACAGTAAAAGCTGGGGGAAAAAAAGAATAAACTTCAACTTCAGTTTTTCTTTTCTTTCAATGGTGTAATACCCACACTTTATTTTAAATTGTTTTCAATGAAAACAATTGATTTTGTATATATACTCTGTTTCTCAAATAAAACAAGAAAAAAACTGGAGAAAACAAGAAGTCAAGCCATGAGAAGCTAAGTGTAAATTGTTATACATGTTCCCATGTGACCTTGATCTATTTAAAGAAAACTGCATTTTAGCTTCAGAATCTCTTTAAAATGGCTATCAGAACTCTATCCTCCATATGTCCACTGATCTTTTTGTGATTATTTGATATTAGTAATACAGAGTAATGAGATTTTTTTTGGTGGAATAGTGCCCACATAGAGCATTTTGATTATTTTCACCCTACCTTTTCTGTGTTCTTCCCCTTGCTTCCCTTTTCCATGTGGTTTTTAATTTATAGACTGCTTATATAAGAGAAAACCTGTGATATTTAACTTTCTGAGACTATAACTGCTTAATATGATAGGCTTTAGTTCCATCAATTTTTTTTATTTAAAGAAAAAAATGAAAGAGAAAGAGGGTAGAAATAATACAAAATTTAAAACAAAACAAAACAAAAAAACAAAAATAATAACTCTTGAGAAATCACTAGTTCATAATTACATATTTTCCTCTTAGAAGTAGTTGTTCAAGTTACAAAAGTAAAGCCTACAAGGTGGACATTCAAACAGTGAGACTGCAACTAGTTCTGTTCATCTATCCAACAAAAACTTAGTAATATGGTTATCAATCCTACACACTTATACATGCAATTATAGCCTTTAGAATACTTTGTTTTCCTCTCTTTTTTTCTTTATAATAATTAAATCTATTCTCATAAACTGTTTAGAAGTACTACACATGTATAAGTCTCTAAATGTATACCTAGCCTTTCTGTATTAGAGAGAGAGAAAAAAATCTGTAGGGAGCAGCATGATAGCTTCATGGCTGCCGCTCCATCTCTCCCTCCTGTGGGCGTCCAGTGCATCAGCCTACATTTCACAGGATCCTTTCGACCCACCCAGGAAATGACAGTGACCCATCCGTAACTTCCTGCCCCCGCTTCTTTATAAGCCAGAACATTGTTCAATAAAACGAGGTTTGATTGGGAAACTTCAACTTGCCTCCATCTCTCTCTCTTCACCCTGCCCCCACCCCGTTTTCCTTCCTCTAGGGGAAAACCCACACATTGGTCCGCAGGCCGGATCAAGTGGCGCCCAGCGTGAGGCCCCAATACGAGGAGGTCAACGAAGGATCATTCACAGAGGAAAAGCCGTGGCCACGGTAACTGGGGGACTCCATCCCTGTGATCCGTACAGACGACTGCCTGACGTCTTGCCCAAATCACGGTAAGTGAATGTAATCGGCATGGGTCAAGCGTTAAGTGAACACGAATTGTTCGTTGCCGGCCTTAGTAAGGCCCTCAAAGCAAGAGAGATAAGGGTTAAAACAAAAGATTTATTAAACTTGCCCCGGTTCCCTCCGGAGGGCTCCATTGATACTAAAAGATGGGAAACATTAGGAAATGCTTTAAAATACTACTATAGAGTTTTTTGGTCCCAAAGGGGACAGGAGAAAAGTCCCGATGACCTCTTTTGCATGTTGGACCTTAATTTCTGAGCTGCTAACCCAACATCATGCAGATCCCCAAATTAACAAAATGCTTACTCAAGGTGAGGCTGCACTATGCTCCTCCCACAATCGTACCCCAAAGCCGCCCTCAGACATGTCCAGTGTGCCCAGTCATCCCGGCTCTGTAATTCTTGATAGTAAAGAGCCGCTTCAAGATGGCGACTTGCCGCTACTTCCTTTGTCTGGGACACACGAGGACATTCAAAATGGCGCTGCCCTGTTTGAAATTCAAAATGGCGCCGCCCTGTTTGACACTCAAAATGGCGCCACCGGCCCCGCAGGTCATTAAGGACCCATACGCCATTCACAGTAACTACTTTAAAGGAATTAAAAACAGCAATCACTCAATATGGTCCCACAGCTACCTTCACCCTTGCTGTCCTAGATTCCATGACACAGGGTTGGATTATACCAAATGAGTGGAAAGATTTAGCTAAAGCCTCTCTATCTGGAGGCCACTATTTACTTTGGAAATCTGAATTCAAGGACCAATGTGAACTTATAGCAAGAGACAATGCCAATAGACAACAAAATCCTTGGACC
>PVLA01015017.1:0-27443 GCA_004027455.1 Hydrochoerus hydrochaeris | reverse complement strand
CTTTCTGCCACTGTTCCTAAAATCCTGGTATTTTTTTTCTCTCTCTCTAGAATGTCCTTCAGTATTCTCTGTAGGGTTGGATTGGTGGTCACAAACTCCCCCAGTTCCTCTTTGTCATGGAAGCATCTTGTTTCTCCATTAATTTCTAGTGACAGTTTTGCAGGGTACATCAATCTGGGCTGGAGGTTATTTGCTTTCAGGGCTTGGAACACTTTGCTCCAAGCTCTTCTTGATCTGATGGTCTGTGTCAAGAAGTCAGCCAGGATCCTGATGGGCTTACCTTTATAGGTAATCTGTGTCTTTTCTCTGAAGGCTTTTAATATTCTGTTTTTATATTGAATTTCTGGTATCTTGATTATTATATGTCTGGATGTAGATCTGTTTTGGTAGCAGGTGGCTGGAGTTCTGTATGCCTCACACAACCAAATGTCATTTTCTTTTCCCATGCTTGGGAAGTTTTCCTTAATTATTTCCTTGAATAGCCTTTGTAATTCGCCTGCATGTATTCCTGCTTCTTTGTTCATGTTTCTTAAATTATAGATTCTCTTGTTGTCTTCTAGCCTTTGCATTGTCACTGCCTGTTTCCTTGTAATTTTTAAGAGATCTTTCTTTTCGTGATCACACATTGCAAACTTGTCCTCAAGTTTTGATAGTCTATCCTTAGTATCTTTTAAGGCATTTTGCCAGCTTTCAATGGAGTTTTTAATTTCCTGGTAATCTCTTTGAATCTGCTTCATGTGTTCTATATTTTCTTTATATTCTTTATCGAATGTTTCTCTCCTTTTTTTGTGTTCCTCCCTTCTTCCATCTATATCATTCTGAGAGATGCTTCCTGAGAGCATTTCTTTTATTACTCTACTCATATCTTGCTTTACCTGATTTAATATTTCAGATTTGAGCTCATCTACAAGGTCCCGAAGATATCTCTTAATGTCCATTGAAGCCATGACTGATGTTGCATGTTTGCCTCCTTCAGTCTCCCTTGTTTTTCCTTCTCCTGGATCAGTGCTCTCAGGGTTCTGGGCTGGGGGCCTCCTCCTGCCTCTCTCTCCTGTCATGGCCCTGGCTTCCTCCACACAGGTTACAGTGCAGATCCCAGCCCCCTTCCCTGTTGGCCATGTTTCCTCAGAACCACACTGGTGAGGGACCTCCACTTACTGAGGTGTAAGCAGGCTGCATTTGCCTGCCCCTTCTCACCAGGCCAGCCAAACTTCACGTGCCTTTACCAGTTCAGTGCGTGCTAGGCACAGGGTATGGATTTGGTAAGGCTCATTGGGTCCCAGTCATGGGCACGGCCCAGTCCAAGTAAATTGCACATGAATCTGCTCTGGGGAGGGAGCAACCAACTGAAATCACTGTCACTCCCAGTTCAGGCTCCTCCTGCCTGATTCCAACATGTCGCCCACCTGGTCACACCCTTCCTGTGGTTGGGGGGGGTCTCACTCCCAGCACTGACCGTGGATCAATGAAGGTTCTTCCACCAGCTCCTCTCTCTGCTCTCTGCTCTCCGCTGGGCTCACCAACCCCCGGCCCCAGCACTGCCATTCTTCCTGTGAGTGGCAGCAGGAACGAGTTTGGGTGGCTCTGCCGGCTGGCACGGATTCAAGCTGGTGCAATCTTGGCGGGTCATTGCGAAAACGCTGTGTCCCTTTAGTTTTTAGCTGTTTCAGTTGTAGTCCCGAAGTATTTGACAAGCTTTTTTAAGTTTTAATTTCCTCCTTTGTCAAGAGGATCCATCTCCCTCTGTCTGGGTCTCTCCAGGGTGTTTTATTCTGGCATATGAGTTGTTTCTCCCCGGAGGCTTTGTATTCTGTTGCACACTGATAAGCCATCTTGTCTTCTCTCCTAGTCTTAGTTTTTTGAAGAATCTCCACACTGATTTCCACAGTGGCTGCACCAATTTGCATTCCTACCAATAGTGGAGAAGGATCCTTTTTCCCCACAGCCCCTCCAGCATTTGTTACTGCTTGATTTCTTGATAGTAGCCATTCTTTCTGGAGTGAGATGGAAATTTCAGTGTTGTTTTAATTTGTGTCTCTCGAATGACCAGGGATGTTGAGCATTTTTTCACATATTTATTTGCTGTTTGTATTTCTTCATCTGAGAAGTGTGTATTCATCTCAGATGCCCAGTTTTGGATTGGGACTTTAAATCTGGCAGGACCGATTTGAGTTCTTCATTAGTAATCCTTTGTCTGAGGAACAGCTGGCAAACATTTTCTCCCACTGTGGGTTGTCTTTTTACTCAATTGGTGGTTTCTCTTGCTGTGCAAAAGCTCTTCAGTAGGGTGATATCCCATTGTTTGTGATAGTTCCTGTGTAATCTGTTCATAAAGTCTTTGCCTACACCAATGTCTTAAAGCGTTTTACCTACTCTATCTTCCAGCAGATTTAATATTTATGTTTTAAAATTAAGATCTTTGATCCATTCTGATTTTAGCTTAGTACATGGTGAAAGATGTGGGTCCAGTTTTAATCTTAGCATGTGTAGAGCTAGTTTTTTCAACACCATTTATCGAAGAGGCTGTCTTTCTTCCAGTGAATGTGTTTGTCAATTTGGACAAAGATAAGGTGGCTTAGTGTGTCTGGAGTTGTTTCTGCATCTTCTAATATGTTTCATTGATCTTTTTTTTTTTTTGCCAGTACCACACTGTTTTTATCACAGTAGCTTTATAGTATAATTTCAAGTCAGGAATTGTGATGCCCCCTGTCTTGTCTTTGTTGCCCAGGATTGCCTTCACTATTGTAGGTCTCTTCTGGTTTTGTTTTCTCTAATTCTGTGAGATATGCTATTGAAATTTTGATTTGGATTGTACTGAATCTGCGTAACAGTTTTGGAAGCAGGACCATTTTCACTATATTGGTTCCTCTTACCCAAGAGCATGGGCTATTTCTCCATTTTCTAATATCCTCTTCAATCTGATTTTTCAGAGTACTGTAGTTTTCAATGTAGAGGTCATTTACTTTCTTTGTTAGATTGATTCCTAGGTTATTTCATTTTTTTTTGGATGCTATTGTAAACTGTATTATTTCCCTGATTTCTCTCTTAGAGAGTTTGTTGTGTACAGGAAGGCTATTGATTTTTGAGTGTTGACTTTGTAACCAGTTGCATTACTGAATTTAGCTGTCACTTAATCATTAAATAATCCTTGGCACAGCTCTTGCAGGGCATGGCATGGGCAGGGACATTTGTATCCCTGCAGGCCCCCGAAAGGCACCAGGATCCTCCATTGATGGCTTTTTTAAAAATTAAAACACAAGTGGCCAGCCTAATTACACCAGGTCCCAGTCCACTGGCCCTGGAGTGCACAGAGCAGGAGCCAGAGGGGGACAAATGGACATTGTCCGGCAGTGCCTGATCAGGCTGCCCAGATCAATAACTTGTTTTTCTACAATAACTTGTAGGATGGGTGTTTAAAATTTTTTTTTACAAGCTAGACGAGGTGGTGCAGGCCTATAATCCTAGCACTCAGGAGGCTGAGGCAGGAGGATCACTGAGTTCCTAGCCTGGGCTCCATAGCGAGACACTGCCTCACCCCTCTTCTTCACAGAAACAAGAGCCCCTCTGTATGGGTCTCCCCACTGCGGAGTCTTCCGGTTAGATCTATGCCTTGTGCTGTAGGTCCCCAAGCACTGTCCCCTGTGACAGTGACTCACTAATAGTGCCTGCATCACAGGGAACAGGGCTGGGCCCAGAGTGGATGTGGGACTTTCCAGTGCCCACAGCTCGCTGATGTCACAGAGTAGCCAGGGTCGTTTCCTGGCACTGTGCTCCTGCTACCAGGACATCTACTCCGACCTCACCCTGGACTTGGAGAGCAATCAGGGCCCCCACACCCTCTGCTCTCCTGGCCCCTCGAGGTCCCCAGCACAGGGAGCACAGTCCCTGCAAGTGGTAATGCCCATGCACTGGTACTAGAGCCCTGAAGCCAGGCCTGGGGGGAGGAGGACAGTGCCACACAGCAGCTATGGAGCTGGCACCTGACTAAGGGGTATTCTTAAAGCATGCTTTTGTTATTGAATTATCAGAGCAGGGTCTTGCTATGTAGTTCAGGCTGGCCTTCAGTTTGTGGAGATCCTCCTGCCTCAGCCTCCTGAGTGCTGGAATGACAGGTATGCACCACCACACTGGTTTAAAGTGCATTTAGAAAACTGAGACCGTAACATTCAGTGAAGTAGGGCAGACACAGAAGCTTAGATATTGCATGGTTTCTCTTGTATGAGAAGCCAAAGTGTAAAAATAAAAAAGAAAATAATAGCAGAAAAGGAAGAGAGATCTTAGGCCAATGCGAAGGGGACCGAGAGATGGAGGCTGGGGGAGAGGGGAAGGACAAAGGATTAAGATGCATTAGGTGTGTGAATTAAAAAAGAAAGAGAAAAGCGAATCAGCACCCAAGGACACTGCAGTCTCCAGGCTGCCCGGCACTGTATTCCATGGAGGAAAAAGCCCGATACAGTCAGGGCGCTCCTGGCACCAGATGCCTCCCATTTCTCAGGACTACGGTGCCCTGGAGCTGCGCAAACGGACAGTGCAAAAGGTGGAGACATTGCAGCAGCTCAGTGGAGGATGCAGCCCCCGAGTCATCTTGGTGTAAACACAGCAGCCCCAAAACCAGGAGTAAAGCTGAGCTGGCGGCACTGGGTGGTGGCGCAGACCTTCCAAGCCACCATGTCCCTGTGAGGTCTCAGACCAGAGCAGGGTCCTTTTTGTGGGTCCCCATGCACGTGTGGCTCCTCAGGGACCCTGGGCTTAACCTAGCATCACACGGAGAAGCTGGGTTTATGCAACGTGGCTGCTGGCAGGCACCTTCACCTGGGCCTGGTGACTCCAGCTGGGGGCCCCACCTGGTGCAGGGTCCCCAGGGCCCTAGTGTCCTGGCTTTGTCACCCATCACCATAGCACCCTGTGTGCCCTGTGCCAGGTGTAGAGCTGGCCCTGGGCCTGGTCCCTCTTCCCCAGGGGTGTGGCAGGTCCCTTGTCTCCCAGGGGCCCCCCAGGCTCCTGCCTGGGGATATTTCATCAATCCAAGGTGTCATTCAGGGTTTGTGCCCAGCAGAACCTGTTGCCTGTGACCCGCTGGGGTTGGGGACACAGACACAGCTGGGGCAAGCACAGAGCGGGAGAGCAGAGACAAAGCCACCCCAGCCTAGGATCTACTGCCCCCACCCAGGGCACCAGCGACAGCCCAAAGGTGGTGGTGTCTGCACCCCAGCCCTCCCTCCTGGTGGTTGGACCCAGAGTCTGGTTCTGAGGGTAGAGCAGAGTAAGTGTGACAGGTGTCATGTCTGAGCGTGACTTCTGCCTGAGCCTCTCTCCTGTGTCCTGCGTTCCTTCACCCCCAGAACCAGGCTTAGATGAGAGGCTGTCATCCCAGCACTACTGGGAGGCTGAGGCAGGAGGATCGCTAGTGTTTGAGGCCAGCCTGGGCTACAGAGTGAGACCCGGACTGGAGAAACAAAGAAAAACACTGAAATCAGAAGTCCAGCCACCAGAGCAGGGGTGATGGCGAGGGGCGTGGGGAAGGCTCTGGAGTGTCCTGAGGGTAGGGAGGTGCCCGTCATGGTGGCAGTGGTTATGTGGCTGTGTGCAGCTGTCAGAACTCCCCCCCCAAGACCGGCGGCTGCTGCTGTGTGGATGGGCACCTTGGTCCCCTCCCTGCTGCCCTTGTCTGGGACCCCGCCCGGCGGGGCAGCAGGTGCTGAGCTGTCCGGCTCCTGGCTGCCCGAGGCTGGAGGGCGAGATCCCAACAGCGGCTTAGAGCTCGGACGCCTGTATTTCCATCCAGTGAAGCATCTGAGTGCTTCCAGGAAAGCTGCAGAGCAACCCCGGACGCTCCGTGCTCGGAAACACTGTGCTAGCCGGGCGTGCTAATTTGCCCAGGCTGGGCCCTAGTTTGTCATCCTCCTGCCTCAGCCTCCTGGTGGCTGGGATCAGAGGAGTGCACCACCATGCCTGGCTGTGGACCTCTTTGTCAGTGCTTCCCAACGTAGCTGTGCTGATCAAAGCCCCTTTCCTGCCCCTCACCGCTGCTCAGCTCCTCCACCACAGCTGAGGGACCAATGGCAGAGGTTGGTTTTTGTGACCCTTGGAACTGGGACTTTTGTCCCAAACTCCAATCACAGGAGTACTAGCGGCACACAGTGGCCACCAGGGGGCGCTCCTGTCCCAGATCTGTACTGGTTCCGGCATCCGTCTCTGTTTTTTGCTTCAATAAAATGCGCACATTTTGAAATTAGAGTCCCGGTGACACCTCCAAAGCCACCTGTGATGCACAGGGCACCTGGACTCAGGGTCCTGGAGCCCCATGTTCCAGACCCTGCACACGGTGTGCTCCTCCGGGAGGGCGGGAAGCGGATGTATGCAGCTGGGGGTGGGGGTGGGCGCCTCAAAGTCCGGCACTTGGAATGCTGAGGCGAGAGGAGCTCCATGAGTTCAAGGCCAGCCTGGACCACAGAGTGAGACACTGCCAAAAAAGAAAAAAAAAAAAAAGAAAGAAAGAAAACAAAAGAAAAAAGAGAGAAAGAAAAAAGTCTTCTCCTTACCTTGAGAACCTCTGAAGAAGATTTTACTGGGCATTAGGAAGTCTCTGAATATGATGTGAAAATTCCAAAAGCTTAAGGAGCGAGCATGATGCAGATTCGAAGAAAAATCCCGTGAATTTTTAGGTCTGCTTTGGCAGCTGTGTAATTTCAAAGGGAAGCAGTGCTCCTATCTCCCATCCGGCTTCAAAGAGATTCAAGAGATGAAACTCTCACACTGGATCAGAGGCAGCCTCTTTCTATGCTGGCTATGGATGTGGCCTGCAGCAGTGTACTGTGGAGAGAAAAATATTCTAGGGGAGAAAGAACCTTCTGGAATCTTCTGGAGGTGTATGCCTGCTCCTCTGAGAGGCTTCCCTTCCTTCTTGGGCCTGGGGCCTCTGCTGCACCCTGGCCACTCTGTGCTGACTTCTGGCAGGCATCAAACCCATGGCACTGTCTTTTGTCCCTTCAGACTGGGACTCCCAGGGTTGCATTGGTCCCCTAGTGCTTGGCCTGGAATGAAGAGCTGTTTAGTAGTAAGTGTTTGTTTTTTTCCAGGGGTGGGGATGTTGGGAGACAGGGTCTCACTCTGTAGTCCAAGCTGGCCTTGCACTCACTATGCAGGCCAGACTGGGCTTGAACCAATGGCAAGCCTCCTGCCTCAGCCTCCCCTGGTGCTGGGATTGGAGGCTAGCACCACCTGGGCCACCTATTCTTATTTTGGACCTGGGTAGCTAAGAGGTTCCCGACTCGCCCAGTCCCGGGGCTGGGGGGAGGGCAACCCTGGGTCTAGTCCTAGGTCTGCCAACCCCGAGCTGCACAGTGACCCGCAGCCAGCAGTGCATCCATCCACGGACACCTTTCTGTGTCCCCCACACCAGTCCACGGCTCAGCGCCAGCTGGCCCAGGGACGGGTGTCCAGCTTGCTTGGCTGCCAGCCCGGTTGGCAGCCTGTGCCCTGCAGCCTCAGAGGGCCACCAGGGGACCAGGGCAGCGCCTTGCAGCAGGCTCCTGCCAAGGCGTCTGCGGCCCCTGTGGCCCGGCTTGGCCATCTCTCTCCACGTGGATGGGCCTCTGACCCGGCTCCCTGGGGTTCCGGGTTAACCCATGACAGCCCTTTGTGCCTAGGGACAGCGACAAGAGTGGCTGCAGGAGGATTCTACCTCCGCCCACTTCCCTAACACTCCCGCCATGCCGCGTGCTTGGCCCAGCAAACCCGGGCTGGAAGGTGGAAAACAGCCTCGGGCCTCGAGCTCAGCCATCTGTCCTGTTCTCTCTCCTGGAGCCTCTCCCAGGAGCACAGGCCGACAGGTGATCAAACACACGTGAAGGTTTCGATTTAACTTTAAAAATACGTATCCTAGTAAAAGACACACTGCCATGAACCCCCTTCAGCTCCACCCCCCGTTTTGTATACACTCCTCCCATCATCCCTGCCACTTTCTGCAGCAGCTCTGGAGTCCTCTTTCCTGAGGGTCTTTACCAGGTGGGATCAAAAATATAGTGACGCTGCTGCCCAGCGCCACCCAACAGAAAGGCAGCTCGGAAAAACACGACACTGTCCTCACCCTCTTCAGTCACTGGATCAGGCACCGTGTGACTTCCAGCTCTTCCCCAGTCACCGTGAGCAGGAAAGGGACATGTGTTGGATCCATTCAGGACACGGAGGCAGCCAGGACAGCGCAGCTAAAGACCCTCAGGAAAGAGGACCCCAGAGCTGCTGCAGGAAGTGGCCGGGGCGGTGGGATGAGTGTGCTGGAAGCCAGAGGAGCACTCTGAGGGGGTCCCTGCAATGCGTCCTTTCCTGTGTTCCTGCATTTTAGAAAACAACACCCATGACCTGGTTCGCTGTCACCTCCACGTCAGGGAGGGAGGCCACTGGGAGCCTGCAGTGGGCTCGGCCAGGGCTTGAGGTCAGGGTGCTGAGGGAGATGGTGAGGGTCGGGTAGTTGCCTAGAAGCTGCCCGCAGGGAGCGCAGGCTAGAGAAGGGGCTTGAGAAGCCCTGGGGTGGGGAGGGCTAGGGCGTGGGCCTGAGCCTGGCTGGGCAGCTGGGGACAGGACAGGGTGGGCTGGGCCCGTACAGGCAGGGCCCCTGTTGTGTCCCTGCACCTGTAGCTTAGGTTGCCCACTGCTGCCACCTGGGGACATCTGTCCTCCCCTGTGCCTGTCCACATGTCCCCCTGTTCTCTGGGGATCCCGCTGACAACCCTTCCTTTTCCTCCCTTGGGCAGCCGCCTCGTTCACGGTGCTGACTGAGCCCTGGGTTATTTGTATATTTCAGAAAATCGGGAAGCGGCGGGGTGGTCTAGCCTGCCTCTGCCTCGCAGCGGGGGCTTCCTGTCTGGCACCTGCTGCCCGGGCTGTGTCCAGGACTCCGGCCTGCACTGTTCACACTCCGCCCAGCAGGGGCCGCACCTCTCAGCACGGGGATCGGTGTCCATACCTGCGTCTGCGCGCGTGGTAGAGTGTGCACGTGTGTTCGTGAGTCTGTGTATGTGGGGCCATCTCGTGAACCTCCGGGGACACACAGGAAGCACTCGATGCTGGCCGACCCCTGCACATAGCAAGCCCCAGCAGCCACGGGCCTCTACCTGGCTCCCTGAGGCCACACGGCCCGCAGCGGTGGCCCTGAGACGTGAACCACGCCTTTGATGCTGAGAGGGCTGTAAGGCTGGGCCCCCTGCCACCCAGCACATGGACTGAACCCAGAGCCTTTGCACTGAGCAGCATCCTTGGCCCTTTTTTTAAAAACTTTGAGACAGAGTCTTGTTAAACTGCTAAATTGCCTAGGCTGGGCTTGTTTCTCCTGCCTCAGCCTCCCAGAGCGCAGGGAGGACAGGTGTGTGTGATTACACTCGGCTAAGATAATGGTTTCAGAGCAACTTTATGGTCATCTCCGAGCCCCGTCTGCTTACTGGATGAGTAAGATTCTGGACAACCAAGTCACATTTGGTGTATACCCTGGGATTCCACCATGAGGGAGGCTGAGGCAGGAGGATCACTGTAAGTTGGAGGCCACCTTAAGCTACATAGTGAGACCTTGTCCAAAAAAGAAAAAAAAGAAAAAAAAAGAGGAGGGATCTAAATAACCAGGGTCAGGAGATCTATGGTTAAAGTCTGCTTTAAAGAGAAATGAAGTGCTGTCTAAAACCCTTTCCATCGGAAATAGCAATGCTCGTGCAAATGCACGTGCTCAGGAGAGCCAGCCGGCGGCGCTCACTGAACCGGTAAGTCGGGAGATGGCGCTGGAGATGGAGCTGAGCCCTCTGGACCCGCGGCTGCTGACCCCAGGTCCACCAGGTGCTTTTCTTCCCAGTCTTTGCACGCCCCGTCCTACGTGGTGCATGTAGCCATGGTTACGCCCACAGCCAACAGCGCCGCCATTGCTGCCAGCGGGGGTGGGGGTGGGGTAGTTCTCCGGCAGCAGGAAGCTGTTGAGGGGCACTCCAGGGTGCAGAGGGAGACAGATGTCCCCCTGCACGGCTGTTCCCGCGGCCCTGTGACCACAATGGTGGTGGCAGCGCTGTGGAGAAACTTCAACCCCAGCAGGATCCTGGACTCAGCCCCTGCGTGGCTGGCAGCCCGTGTGACCTTGGGCAGGTTGTGTCCCTCCTGGTCCCACAGAGTCCCCATGTGGAAGGGACCTTATGGCTGCCCTGGATTCTCAGGGGAACACAAAAAAGTTGCATTTGCTGAGGTGCAGTCACATCTGGCGCTCCTGTCAGCAACAGGTGTGATCAAAAACTGTGGAGGATGTTTAGATTTAAAAGTCATTGCGATAAAAGACCATTGTCGTGAATCCCCTCAAAACCCTCCCCTGGCTTTGAGCACACTCATCCCATCATCCCTGCCGCTTCCTGCAGCAGCTCTGGAGTCCTCTTTCCTGAGGGTCTTTAGCTGCGCTGTCCTGGCTGCCTCAATGTCCTGAAGGGTTCAGAATGTCTCCCTTTCCTGGTCATGGTGACTCTGGGGAAGAGCCACAAGTTGCACGGTGCCAGAGCCAGAGACTGAGGTGATGAGGACCCAGCGTTGTTTTTACGAGCTGCCTTTCCAGCAGATGGCGCCCGGCTGCAGCAGTCACTGTGTCTTTGATCAGCTCATGTAGACACTCAGCAAGGGCTGATCACATTGCTCCCTGCCCCACCTCTCAGGCTCCCAGGGATGTCTTTTTGGGTGAGGAATGATGGACAATTGGGATGATGAACCTTTTGGTTTTGTTCCAACTTTTTATTATACTGATTTTCAAAAGCAAATGAAAGGAGACAGATTTGAACAATGGTCTTCCATGGATCTCTCCCAGAAGTCACTGGAGAGCTTCTGGTTAACTTAGTTCATCCATGCTGTAAAAACAATCAATTTTAGGGCTGGAGATATGGCTCAGTGGCACAGTGCCTGCCTGGCAAGTGCAAGATCATGAGTTTGATTCCTGGTATCAAAAAAAAAAATCAAGGTCTAATTTATGGGTACAACTAATCCACCCAAATGCAACTTCGGATGGATGTAGACAGTGTAGACGCTGCTGTACTGTACTGGTGACTTAGCCTTGGATGCACAGCTGATTGCACTGGCCCTGTCAGTGCGGCGGTTTCCTGTGACTCTCCCACTTATGCCATCTGTCCATTTCCAAGCTGTCTCTTCCTCCTCCTATTTAGTTATTTGCATCACTGTAGATTGAACCCAAGGCCTTCACACTGAGCTGCATCCCCAGCTTTGTGTTTTTTTGAGACAGAGCCTTGCTAAGAAGTTACAGGCTGAGCTTGAACTTGGGATCCTCCTGTCTCAGCCTCTCAAGAGTTCTGGGGTCACCACTGTGCCAGGATCACCCCATTATTGTTACCCTTTGTCTCTCAGGTCTGTGTCTCTCTTGCTCTGTAATTTCTCTGGGTTGATTTTAGGGGAGGGCCCATGAGGCAGCGACCACCATTTCCATCTCCACTGGCCTTGTCTTCCAGTGGGAGCGATGCTGCCACTTCACAGCTGGTCTAGGGCGCTGTGCCAATGTCTGGGTTTGTACACTGTGAACCTCTGAGTTTGCTTAGCCCAAACCCACCTGCGTTTTACAGCTGCCTGTGACTGACCCTGGGGTGCGGCAAATCTTGATGGGCATTTTAGTTTAGTCAGGAGAGAAATGTCTTAATTGTGGCCTCCAACATGAGGGTGATCTACTAAGGGAGAAATCATGCCAGCTTAATGATTCCTGCTCCTCGTGACTATTTTTAAAACATAAAATCTGTGGACTGTAATTATACACCCGTAGAAGTTTTGAGGCTTTGAAAATATCTTATTTTCTAATTCTAGGCATCTGGTTGGTGTCATGGGCATGTCGTATTCCTATGCAGTGGAAAAGCCAAGGATTTACAAAGATTAAATGTGGCACTGGAGTCACCATTAAATGTGGCTTCAGTGTGTAATTATTGTCTATGACGGCTTCTGCTCAACTTCTGCATTAGCTCAGCAGCCCCAACATCGGGAAGAGACAGCAGGAGAAAAGAGCATCAGCGTGAGCCCCAGAAGGTCCCGGGTTCAAGTCTTGGCTTTGCCCCTTACCACATGCAGCACCTATCAAGGCTTGCAACTTTTTGATCTTTACCTCCTGCAGATATGAATGCTTTCTTTGCCTATTATATGGGATTGTGGGAAGGTTGTTTGCCTGATGGAAGTGGGCACCATTTTAGGTTTTCCAAGTGATTACATTTTTTTTTTAGTCTCTGTAACAAAAGATACATTTATTTTTTATTTTTTAAAATTTCTTTATTGGTACCAGGGATCGAACTCATGACTGCAGGCTTGTAAGGAAAGCGCTTATGCTGCTGAGCTAAATCCCCAGCGCCCCCAAGTGATTACATTAAACTACACCACCAAGGACTTGAATTTTTTTCCACCCAGTTTATCCACAATCTACAAAGCTTTAAAGAGAGGGGCATGTGTTTCTTCACAGATGACTGTCATGGGGAGGACTGATGGCAAGGGAACACAGGTCAGCTCAACTTCTACAGATGTCCCTAAGAAAATAGAATGTGCCAGGCTGCGCCTGAATGTTAGCAGGAGAGAGATCTCTGTGTCCAGCCCAAGGAGGAGTGCGGCAGAGAAGCTTAGGTTTGCAGGTGTGGGAGGGCTGGCTTGTAGGAGGGGGTGCTGTCTTGGTTACGGTTCCCTAGAGAGTCAACAGAAAATATATGCATAATCATGCAAAGGGGTTTATTAGCTAGCTTACACGATCAAAGGTGGGGGAGTGCCCTGAAGAAACTGCAGACCAAAACCGAACATACGTCGAACTCTGGAGTTCTTCCAAAATGGCGCCACTTCCTTCTTCTTTCCCTTTTATGCCATCCAGACTATAAGCCTATTGGCCAGTGCCACCCACATCTGGGGCGGGGCTTCCCTTAGTTTGCTAGACTCCATGTCAATCATCCACAGACACGCCCAGGACTGTGCTCCACCAATCGGCTCGGCAGTTCTGACTCCTTTCTTCCTGGGGGCGGGGGCTGCACTGTGGTAGCCCGGGGTGCCAGTAAACAAACAATCAGAAGGATCCTGCCCTGGCAGTCTAACCTCTGTGGTCCTTCTATTTTCAGTTGCAAATCGACCTTCTGAATCCTTTTTCATCCTCCCAATCAGCTTCTCCAGGGTTTGGGTGTTGGTAGTTAGATTCCTTGGGGATCAGCAAAGTGGGGCTTCTGGTCTGCAAAACTGAGAATGTGTTTTTTTTCCTGGTATGGGGAATTGAACCTAAGGCCTTTGCACTGAGCTGAGAGCTGCCTGTGTCCTCAGCCCACTGGGACCCTGGAGGCCAGGAGCCGGTTTCCAGGTCAGTGCCAGCCCCCACTGGGCCCCTGGAAATGCCACATCTCACCAAACTAGTGCCAGATGCAACGTTGAGAGGAGCCGCTAAGAATGGAACAGGGAGGGTGGGTGCCATGGTTCCATTTTTCCCGTGGTTGTCACGGTTACCAGGGCCTCACGTTCCTTAGTAACCACTCCTCCCGAAATAGCCTCCATGGGTAGCAGCCAACAGCCTCCCGTGATGCTCAGTGCCTGCATGATCCAGGGCCCCCCACAGCCGCCTGTTTTATGGGTGAGGAGATAGCCAGGGAGGTGGACCCGGCCCAGGTGATTAGCAAGTATGGGGGCTGAAAGGGACCCGGAGTCTTCCAAGGCCGGGGTCAGGGATTAGAACTCACCCCACACCCTGCCACTGAGCACTCAGGATGTTCCTGTATTTATTACTATTTTTGCAGTACTGGGGTGGAACCCAGGGCCTGCACGCTGAGCTGCATCTCTAGACTTTTTGTCTTTTATTTTGAGACAGGGTCTCGCTAAATTATTCAGTCGCCCAGGCTGTAATGTAATGTGCAATCCTCCTGCCTCAGCCTCTCAGAGTGCTGGGACTACAAGCATGCGACATCAGGCCCAGCTTCAATGCTAGATAGAGCTTTGTTCTATGCAGAGGGGATACATCGGACACACAGTTGGCCCAGAAAGTGCAAGGCTTCGAGCTGCGGTTCTGCTTGGTAGAGAGTACTGCACCTGCCCTCATCCTCTCGCCAACAGAACCCTGGTTTCCACAAGGCCTGGGGGCTCTGTGCTGTTGGGCCTGTCCTTGCCCTGGGCGGGCTGAAGGATGTGAAGCTGCAGTGATAACCCGGTTCCAGCAGCTGCCTAAGTGTGGACGTGTGACTGGATCCCGGGTAGGGGAAGCCTCCTGCAGGAGAATCCTGGGCGAGGTATTTCTCACCCAAGAGACACTGGCAGAAATGCCCCTCCTCTGCTGCTCTTTCTGTGCAAGCAGTGTCACCTGCTAGGTGGTCAAGGAGGTTGCTTTTGGGCTGCTTCCTGCAGCAGCTCTGGAGTCCTTTTTCCTGAAGATCTTTAGCTGCGCTGTCCTGGCTGCCTCAGTGTCCCAAATGGATTCAAAACGTTTTTCTTTCCTGGTCACTGTGACTTTGGGGAAGAGGCAGATGTTGCTCAGTGCCAGATCCCATGACTGAGGTGCATGAGGTCCAGCGTGGTGTGCTTTCAAGCTGCCTTTCCGTTGGATGGCGCTCAGCCGCCGCATTCACCAATCATATCTGCTAGAGACCCTCAGGAGAGAGGACTCCAGAGCTGCTGCAGAAAGTGGCCAGGATGATGGGGTGAGTGTGTGCAAAGGGAGGGAAGGGTTTTGGGAGGGAATCATTGTGATGTCTTTTTTTTTATACCGAGGATCGAACTCATGACCATGCGCTTGCCAGGAAGGTGCTTACACCGCTGAGTTGACTCTCCAGCCCCCTGACGTGTCTTACCGTAGCCCATTTTCTAAACTCTAGACATCACCGTGTGTGTTTCAAGCCCGTTGCGCAGGATGAGAAGCCCCTCACCGAGAGCACCTGCAGGGAGCCCCTCCCCTGCGAGCCCGGATTGTTTGTGAGATGACAGGGGTGACAATAGAGGAAGAAAGTCCTGTCTCCATAGATGGCAGGGGCCAGCGGGGATGTGGGGCAGCCCTGTGTGACCGCACGGTCCCAGCTGGGTCTGTCGTTTGTGACAGGACACATGAGTCAGCAGTTGCTCATTTCTCTGCTGTTCTGTAATTCCCTTGCTGACTCCCAAGCGTGCCTGGGAGTTAATGAAGCCATTCTATTATTAAAGCACTTAGAAATTTAGAAGACAATGTGCTGGGGTTGGAGTGGGATCATTAGGTGTTGGGGAGAAACCATTTGTAAGCGAGTTCCATGGAAATCTCAGCACTTTCCCTGGGTACCACATCCCCCCCAAAGAAAACCCCACATTGAGATCAGAAACAAGACCATTGGTGTGTTTTGGTTAAAAGCAAACGCATTTCTATTTCCAGTGGACTGGTTTATAAAACACTTCAAAATATAGATCTGAAACCCGGCTTCTAAAGCACCCGCATCCCCGAGAAGGCAAAAATCACTTCTCGGTTCCTAGTGGAGTAGGATGCGGAGCCACAGGACCGGCGCAGAGCTGAAGCCCGCTAAGGGGCTGGGTGCCGTCCCCCTCCTTGTCCTTTGCTGATCTGACTCATCCCCTCGGCTCATTTTGAGCTAGGGGCGGGCGGGGACTCGCAGAGGTGTCGGGAGAGCTGCTTGCAGCCTGACTCTGTTGCTTCTGTCCTTGGTCCTGCTGATGACCTTGGCCCTGACCTTGCCCCACCTTGGTTTGGTCGGCAGCAGAGCTGTCACCTCAGCCTCGGGAACAGGTACTTGCAAAATCAGGGAGCCTTGGCGTTGAGTCAGGGTTCCAAGTCGTTCCCGTTCTGTGTGCCGAGCTGACATAGGTACAGGGTCTCCTTGAGCTGTCTGGAGGGGCCCATGCATGGATTCACTTACCCAACATACTTTCGTCAGGCGTATATACTCAGGCTGTGCAAAATGCAAATGTTTAGCTGCGGCCCTGATGTGGGAACTGGGGACCAGGAGTGGCGTTTGAGGACGGCTCCTGCTCCACAGGGCAGGGGACCCCCCCCAGCTCCTTCCTGTGAAATTGGGGTGGTGGCCCCCTGGCTGCCGGGCATCACAGTGCGATTCTGGTGTGTGCAGAACTCTGTGTTCACGGGGGGGGGGTCGTCACAGTTGGGGTGCATCTGGAGAAGATGAGTCCCCTGGGGTGGGGTGGGGGGGTCATGGGGCTGGGCAGGCTTCAGCGGTGAGAGTTGCTTAAGGGGATTCTCAGGGCTTCTGGGGCGCATGTGTGCCCCATTAAATTCTTGAGACAACAGATCCCACATTCCAGCTGCTCTGTGAATGCTACGGCGTCCCTGGGAGACATTAGTTACTCGTTTTCGTCTGAAAGGCTGAGGGGAGAGCGGAGACATCTTGGCATCCATGCCGAGCCACTGGGTGCTGGGGGCGCCTTGTACCAGGCAGCCTGGTGCTGCCACAGGGCGGAAGTTGGGCTTGGGTTAGGATGCCTGTGTGGCTGGCTTCCTCTCTGTCACCCTTGCAGCAGAAGGAGGGAGCCCCAAGGTGCCTTCTTGTGAGGAGACAAGTCCTGAAGGAACCCTGTGAGCTCAGGACCCAGAATCTCCTCCTTCAAGGCCCTGCCCTGTTGCAGCCATGGGGTGCAATGTGGTCACCGTTTTGTGAACTTGGGGTGCACAGTGCAAACAGACCAAGGCTGGGTCTGCAGAAGCAGACAGAGTTCGGTTCCAGGAACAAAAGACCTAGGTTCAAAACCTGAGGCAGGAGGATCCCACGTTTGAGCCCAGTCTGGGTAACTTAGCGACTTAGTGAGATCCAATCTCAAAACAAAAAATATAAAAGGGGTTGGGATGATGCTCCATGCAAAGGTCCTGGGTTCAGCTCCCAGCAGCGGGGCACAAAGACTGCGGTGCCCCTGATCCCACAGCCCCAGGCCAGCCTAAGAGCCAGAAGACCACTGGTTCCTCAGTGGTGCCAGGGTGCCTGCCCCGGGGACTCTGCGTGACTGATGTGCGGGGAGCCCAAGGCTCACACAGCCCCTGCTGTGGTCCCTAAGCCGTGCAAGGTGACCTCCCAGGTCCCAGGTTTTGAGGTGGGTCTTTTCAGGCTACCAAGGATGCCGACAGCATCCGCCACTGCCCGCCCGCTATCTGGGCCTTGGTTTCCCCATATTAGGATAGCGGGGGGGGGGGCGGAGAGAAGCACAGAGCAGAACCCCACTTCTCCCTCTCCTGCCTCCTCCCCCGGCTCATCTGCACGGAGGTGTCCTCCACCTCCCACCGCAGTGTGGATCTTTGATTATCGGCCACCAACTGCTGCATTCGGAAAGGACATGGTGGACAGGGGCTTCACTTCCTGGGTCTTTGCCAAACCACCCCGTACTGAGTGGCTTAGTGCAACAAGAATGTGTCCCCTCGCTGTCCCTTGAGCCTGTGGACCCTTTCGGCAGCTGGAACTTGCTCCTCTTTCTCTTCCTTTTCCTGTCCCCCCCCCGCTTCATTCCGTTCCGGGGACTGAACCCAGATCCTCCCCACCAACCTTTGTCCCCAGCCCTTTTTATTTTTATTTTGAAACAGGATCTTGCTAAGTCACTGGTTACCCAGGCTGGGCACGGATGTGTGATCCTCCTGCCTCAGCTTCCAGAGTGCTAGGATGACAGCCATGCACTGCCACCATGTCCGGCTAATTGGATGGGTGAATCCATCCTCCGACAGTGTTACCGTGGATTTGTGGTCATGGGTCAGGCCGCGCCGAGGTGCATCCTGGGAAATGCACCCCCAGGGACCTCAGTGCCCACGAGCGTGCCGGAACCAGCATCCAGGAGTGTGGTGTGGGCAGCTACGTGATGATGAGCCCTCCGGTGGCAGTTAAGATTCTGGTCACCACCAGAGGTCTGAGACCGCTGGCGGCATAACCCGCACGCTGTTTCGCTGCACAAATACGACAGAGCCAGCACGTGTCTAGCCTTCCTTAGATCCATCTGGTCCACGGTTCCTGTTCCTGATCCTCTGCTTTGTTCCTGCTGATCAAGTCCCCGGATGGACGTGCTCAGCTCAGTCTGGCTTCCTCCCCACCCGTCTTGCCTCTTCTGCAACTGATGAACGTACCATGTTGCTGGGTGTCACGGCCCCCAAACTGGGAAGCCCGGCGGCTTTGTACACTTGCTTTTAAAATCAGTGCATGGGAGGAAGGACAAGAAATGTGTCCCATCTTGTCTTCTGTAACTCCATACTTGTCTGTAGCTTTCTTGGCTTTTCATGAGGCCCTAAACTGGACTTGGATTGTCTGCTTCTGGCTGGGGAATTTATCTGCCTTTCCCGTCTGACAGGACGCTGATAGCACCCTCTCCTCGTCCGTCTGGGAGAGGCTGTGCCTTGGCCTCAGAAGCAGCTCTGCCGTGTGTGGGTTCTCTGAGGATTCGAGGCTTCCCGTGTGGTGGCGCGGTGTCCGGGCCCCATCATCAATCACCCCCACTTACCTTGCAGACGATGGCTCGCTCTCCTCAGCACCTCTCCAGATTCCTCCTCAGCCCGGCTCAGTCATATTTGGTCTCGTGCAGGCCTCCTCTGTGGGCATCGCTGTGTCCCTCTTGCTGTGTGGACTGTTGAGCTTCTTGGATGTGTCAAGGTTTCCCATCAAGTTTGGCAAAGTTTTCTGCCAACGTTTCTCTCCTCTCCTCTCCTCTCCTCTCCTCTCCTCTCCTCTCCTCTCCTCTCCTCTCCTCTCTCCTTCCCTTTTCTTTTCCTTTTCTCTTCCTCTCCCCTGTCCTCCCACGCTTCCCTTCCTCTCTTCTCCTCACTTATCTCCTGTCCTTTATTTGCTATTCACTTCAGCTCAGGCTGGCCTTGAACTAGCTTTGAGCCCAGGTTGGCTTTGAACTCCTTGCTTCAGCCTCCCAAGTGCTGGGATAACAGGAATGTGCCATCACGCCAGCCTCCTCTCCTTTTCTCGTGCTGGGGATTGGACCCAGGGTCTTCCCAGCCAGCCCCCTTTTTATTTTTTGAGACAGGATTTCACTAGGTCACTAAGTTGCCCAGGCTGGCCTCAAAGGTGTGATCTTCTTGCCCCAGCCTCCCTGAGTGCTGTGATTGCAGGTGTGCACCATCACACCTCTCTCAGACCCCCTCTTTCTATGCAGACCTCAGTGCTGTTGGATTAAGACCCACCCTGAGGATCCAGGGTCTCTTCCATGCCTGGGGATGGTTGGAGGTGATCCTGGGGTGTGACCTGGAAGGCTCTGTTCCTGTCCCTGGCCCCCTCCCTTCTCTCCCTGCTCCCTGGCTGCCATGATGTGAGCAGCTGTCTTCCGCCAGACTCTCCCACCATGGTTTTGCTACCTTGGAGCAGTTCACCATGGACTGAATCCCACAAAACCATATGCCAAGTGAAACCAATCCTCCCTTAGGTCACGGGTGTTGGGTACTGAGTCTCAACTATGGGACCGTGACTAAGACAGACTACAAACACAGCCCCTGTTGGGCAGGAACAGTCTGGACACTGGTGCTAGCACACACACTCAGCCAACAATCTCTTTGCTTTGTACTGGGAATCGAACTCAGGACCCTGTGCTTGTCAGGCAAGCACTTATACCACTGAGTTATATACCCATGGCCAACTATCTTAATGACTTTGTCCTACAGAGTTTGGGATGTGTTCCAGGTCATCAGGCAGGTGAGATGGAGGTTAAGACCAAGATGGCCATGGTCACGTCAAGGCAGGTCCCCAATAGTAGCATCCAGTGTGGTGCTTGGGGTGTAGGGGGAGGGGAGTATGCAATATCGGGGGGCCAGGTAGGATTATGGATGCTGACCGAGTGAGTGACGGACATCCTGCAGGCCAAGGTCTGGCAAATGGCCTGTGTAGCTGGTCCCGAGCCCCATGAACCCCTAGACCTCAGGCTGGCACCCATGACACTCCCATACTCAATCCTACTCCCCTCCTACAGGCAGAAGGGCGGAGACGGGGTGGGGGCGCAGAGAAGGGGCCTGATTAGTGTCGTCTGCCTCTCAGACAGGAAGTGCCCTGCACCCTGCCCAGCCTGCAGCCCGCCCCCCGGGACCTGCTACCTGCACCCTCAGCTTGCTGGCTGCCTCTGTTTGAGGTGAATCTTGTGCCTGCTAGTGCTCCACCCCAGGCTCACACCCCTGCAGCAGGACTGTCACAGCCAGGGACTGTCACCGCCCTGGGAGGCAGGGCTACTCACAAGCCTCTACACGGACGTCACTGTCTTGTCGTTTGGGACCCAGACCCCAATTATCATTTAAGGACCCTGTTGTTGTCGGGAATCTGAGCGGTCACTCAAGGCTCTGGCTGTGGCTGCCCACAGCAAGGCCAGTGTCCTTTGGACTGCAAGAGAGATCTTCCTTTATGCCTCAGTTCATGAGCAGAAAAGTCAGGGCCAGCCGGACATGGTGGTGCACTCTTGTACTCCCAGCACTTGGGAGGCTGAGGCAGGAAGATTGCTGTGAGTGTGAGGCCAGCCTGGGATACATAGCAAGACCCTGTCTCAAAAAAGCTGGATTTTTTTTTCCTTACAGACAGGGTAATCAAGAACAAGAAAAATGAGCCACACAATAAAGAAGAAAGAGTTCCCAAGGCCAGAGATGTGGGATACAGACTGGGGCTCCCCTGGTTGCTTCACGTTCTCCATCAGGAAACCCACAGGAGGGTCTCGGGTCCGGCTGGAGCATGATGGGAGAGTTCTCCGTGTCTTTGCTCCTGGTCCTGCTTCCAGCCAGGGGCCCCACAGCCAGTCCCCACAGGGTGAAGTGACCCCCACTCACCGCCCTCCACCCTGGCCTCGACAGACTCCTTGAGATTTAAAATCCACTTCCAGGCTTTGTTGTGTTTTGCTACAAGTTTTCTAGGGTTTTGGGTTTTCTTCCCCAGGGGGTCACCCTGGGTGAATCAGTCAGCACGGGCCACCGTGACAGAATACCGCAGACCTCAGACCGGGCTGCTTAACAAGCACGAAGTTATTCTTGCCCGTTCCGGAGGCCAGAAGTCCAAGGCCAAGGTCCTGGCCGACTTGGTGTGTGGGGAGTTCTCCCGACTGTGCCACCCTGGTCACCTGCCTGTGCCATGCCTGGGTTCCCCTTACCCTTCTTTCTCCCTCCCTCGTCCTCCTCTTTTTCCTCCTCCTCCTTCCTCTTCATCTTCTTCTTCTTCTTTTTTTTTTTTCTTGAGACAAGGTCTCAGTATGTAGCCCAGGCTGGACTCAGACTCACAGGGATCCTCCTGCCTCAGTCTCCCAGGTGCTGAGATAACAGGTGCGCACCACCACACTTGGGTTCCTTCCTCCTCTTTTAAGGCCAACTCTCCTACTAGGTTAGCATCCCACACCCCTGACCTCACTGAACCCTAATGACTTCCTTAGTGACAAATACAGCCACTCTGGGGGTCAGAGCTGCAACATCTGAATTTAGGGACAGGGACACAGATATTTGGTCACAGTGGGCTTTGCTGGTGTTTTAGGACCCAGGGACTAGAAGTCAGGAAGTAGAAGACAGCTGTCTAGCATCCATCATCATCTACCTACTTTTTTCTATTTTCTACCTAATTGAGTTTCCCTCCCCTTTCTGCGGTATTTGGGGTTAAACCCAGGGCCTCCACACTGGGCTACATCCAGCCCTTTTTCTGCTTGTCATTCCAAGACATGGTCTTCTCAGGTCACTAAGTTGCCCAAGTTGGGTTCAAATCAGTGACCCTCCTGCCTCAGCCTCCCGAGTGACGAGGTTTTGTTTTTCTGAACAGCTCCAACTTACACAAGTAGAAATGGTGCCCTGGGATGTGTGTGCTTTGTTGGCCAATCAGTGTCCCTGGAGCCGAGGCAGTGCTGGTGAAGGCAGATCTCTGTTGGCACCAGGAGAGTCAGTTATTCCTGGGGCTGGAGGCCGCTTGGAATCAGTCTCCCCTCCACATTAAGGAAAGCGGTGTGGTCTCTGCCCTGTGTGACCCGCAACCTCTCCAGCACAGCCAGAGGGCTGGGCGGGGCCCTGCAGCCCCATAACCCAGCCCACAGGCCCAGCTGGTGGGACAGGCCAGGCCCAGCTCTGCTCAGGGTCTGTGCTCTCCATGACCCAGCAGACTGGCTCTTAGGAGGAAGAAAAGGGCTCCAGCCCAGCTACCGTCTGGCTGCAGTGGATGGTGGAGCAGAGGGGCCCAGCCCTGAACCGCCCCTCGCACCCCTGCCCCAAGGACTCTGCAGATGCCGCTCTCTGCTGGAGTAAATAACACTTTTCTCGTCACAGGCCAGGGTGGGGCAGCCCTCTCTCCTGGCACGAACTGTCTCCCAAGAAGTGTCTGGGGCCACATAGCTGTCCTCTCAGTGCTCTGGGAGGCTGAGACAGGAAGGGCCAAAGGCCAAGCCCAGCCCATGCAACTTAGATTCTGCCTTAAAACAGAAAATAGAAGAAGGTGAGGGATGGAGCTCAGTGCAAAGGCCCTAGGTTCAAGCCCTGGTACTGGGAGAAAAAAACCAGTCTGGTGTCTGGGAAGAGCGTGCCTGACTTGGAGGGTTTAAAGATGATCTTGCAAGACAGAGAGGCAGGTGGTGTTTATCTGCACTAATGCTTCTGAGTTTACATATTTTATTTCAGCAGCCCCAGCACAGATGCCTGACCCACTGTGGAAACTTCCTTTGTTTAACCAAGGACCCGCAGCCCCACAGGTTCACGCCAAATCCAGGCATGACATCTCACGCTGGTGCTCTAACCCGGACAGTCTCCGTGGGTTGACGTGTCAGGCACACAGCTAGGCATTATCAGGCCTGAGGGGCAAAGCGGGCCGGGGCCCACAGCGGCGAGCATGGCCAGCGAATCACAGAGGCTTCTCAGCATATCCTGCTCATGACCACTTCTTAGGTCTCAGGTCAAGGTGACCCCACAGGGCACAGTGACACCTGAGGTTCACACACTGTCCTCCCGATGCCCTTCCATGCTCTCCTCTCTGTCCACTTTGCAGCAAGCTCTACCGAGATCTCTGCATGACCAGGGCCAGTTATTCACTGCATCGGGACCCAGCTTCTGGTGACCCTGTGACCTGTCACATGTGGTAGGGGCAATGCCCTCTGCTGTCCTTGTTGGGAGAGTGAGTGACCACAGCAGTGTAGACAGGGCAGGTCAGCTCTGCACAGGGAGGCCTGGAGGTGGACAGGGTTGTCCGAGGGTGGTGGCAAGGCCAGCTGAGGCAGGAGGCCAGGGACTAGGAGGGAGGTTGAGGCAGACTCAGTTCCTAGGCCAGGGCTACAGAGACCTGTGGTGGCAGTGACAATGAGCTTCAAGAGTTTTCTCAGTGTCCCAGAGCTCAGCAGTCACCAGTTTTAGGAAATTAAGAGCAGCCCCAGCTGTCCACCCCACACCCCTGGGGTTTGCCTGCCCCCCTCTTTGGGCCCTCTCCAGCCCCTTGCAGACATAAAGACACACATGCTTCTGCCAGTGGAAAAGGTCTGTCCCTGTCTTGTCACCTTCCTGCTGAGAGAACAATAATTGTATACTTACAGTTTAAAGGTAGAGAGGTTGTAACTGGCTCATAGTTTCAGTGGGTCAGTCCATGGTCAGCTGCTCCAAGGAGCATTGTGGCAGAAGAGCCGGGTAAAGGACAGCCACTCACATCATGGTTTCTGAGAAGCAGAGGGAGCAGGAAGGAGCCAGGGACAAGAACACAGCCTTCCAGGTCACACCCCAGCCAGACCGCACCTCCTACAGCACAGTCAGCCCTGATGTCATCCATGGTGGATCCACCATGAACCCATGATCCATCACCCTCCACACACGGGAGACTTTGGGGGGGATATTTTAGATCTAAATCAGAACAATAAACTTAAAAAAAATTTTAGAGTAGTTTTAATTTCATAGCAAAACTGACAGAAGGTACAGAGCTTCCCCATACACCCAGACAACAACACCCATTAGACTGATACATTCGCTAAAGTTAATAAACCTTCACTAAGGTCCACAGTTTACACTAGGGTGAACAGTACATTCTGTGGGGTTTTCCTAATACAGAATGTACATGCCACCATTGTATAGTCATTTGCTGCCCCATAAATCCTGCATGTGTCCCACTGCCCTTGCCTCCCGCCTCCCGAATCCCTAGTGACCACTAACTTCCCTATGTTCTCCATAGTTCTATCCTTTCCAGAATGTTCTGTGGCTGGAATCATACAGAAGGTAGCCATTTCACAGTGGCTTCTTTTACAAATTAAAATGCATTTAAATTTCCTCCATTTGTTTTCATGGCTTGATAGCTCATTTCTTTTAGCACTAAATAATATTCTATTTCCCAGACTTACTGTTTTGTATCTACTCCCGGGCTGTGGAGGACCACCTGGAGGACCCTCCTGGAATACCTCCATCTGGCTACCCCTGGCCCTAGCTCCGGGTACTGTACTAAGCTATTTCCCCTTCCTTTCAATTGGCTCTAAGCAATGTGAACAAGGGCTGGCTGAGGTGCTGATGTGTAACCTTTGAAGCTAGGTGACAGTCACTGTTTCCCTGCCCTGTGACTCCCAAAACATGACTGAGCTGGACGAGCTGCAGAGCACATCAGAGCTGAAGCACCGGCCCCTGAAGATTTGATGCTACCTCAACTGTGTCACGCAGATCGGTCTTTCCGCACAGCCTGCATCCTGCAGAGGTGCCTTCAGGCCTCCTCCCCAGCCCCGCTCACAGCTCTCACGCACTTCCCGCTGCTTTTACCGTCACTCATCCTCCAGCCACTTCCTTCTTCACAAATTAATAAAGTCTGGGTTGGGCCCTGGATCAAGGCCTTTGTTCTGTTGAACCTTCCTCTGGGCTGGACTCAGGACCCCTTGGCTCCCCACAATTATAACTACGTCTTAGTGTCTGTATTTTCATCATAGGTTGCACTGGAAGTAGTAGATTGGGATTCACTCGCTAGAACTCCAATCACGTTTCCCCGGGATTACAAAGGTGAACTTCCCCGACTGCGAAGGGAAAGCCATCCCCATGTTGGACGTCTCAATGGATTGCAAGTTTTGACAACTGAATACAAATACTATCAACATCTACACTGAGGTTTTAGTGTGGACATAAAATTTTGGTTCATTCAATTAAAATACAAGGATCATATTACCTAAAATTAAAAGGGTCATAAATCTGCCGCAGAGAATGCAGTATGTTTAGTTTTCTGAGAGATCACTCAGCTCTCTCTGGAGTGTCTGTACTGTCTCATCAGCAGTGAATAAGCGTTCCTGTTGCTCTATGTGCTCATCAACATTTCATGTTGTGAGTGTTTTATTATTAATGATTTAATTTTTTGTTTTTTTGAGACAGTGTCTCGCTATATAGTCCAGGCTGGCCTTGAACTTTCAGCAACCCTCCTGTCTCAGCCTCCTAAATTCTGGGATTTTAGACATGGCCCACCAAGCTGACCTCATTGTTGATGTTTTGAGCTTTGGGACATTTTAATCGATGTGCAGTGCCATCCGCTGTCATTTTAATTTATGATTTCCTGATGATGTATAACATTGAGTGTGTTTCTATATGTTTTGCTGTCCTCTGTTTATTTTCTTTGGAAGAGTCTGGGCATTTTGATCATTTTAATTGATTGCGAACATTTTCTTATCATTGCATAGACGTTTTGATGAACATCCAGATGTATCTTTTGCAAATACTTTCTCCTAGTTTGCTGCTTATCTTCTCCTTTTCTTCACATTGCCTTTTACAGACCAGAAGTTTAAATTTTAGCAAAAACCAGATTTTTCTTTCATAAATTCATTGTACCTTTACCACATACTCACCGTACCCCAAATCCTCCACATTCCTCTCATGTTATCTTCTAGGAATTTTATAGTTTTACATTTTGTGTTTAGGCCTAAGATCTGTTCTGAGTTAATTTTTGCAAATCATGTACAGTCTATATCTGGCTTTCCTTCTTTTGCATACGGATCTCCAGTTGTTCTAGTACCATTTTGATTTTCTTGATCAGGGTCTCACTTTGTAGTCCAGGCTGGCCTTGAACTCATTACATGGCCCAGGATGGCCTTGAACTCGTGGAGAGCCTCCTGCCTCAGCCACTCAAGCGCTGGGATTCCAGGCGTGTGCTGCCAGGCCTGGCATAGCAACATTTTGAGAAGCCCCTTCCCCGTGTCTGGTTGTTCTCCAGGCGCGGGCGGCCCTTTGTCTTCTCCTCCTGGCTGAGCGGAGCACTGGTGCTCGTCTCCATTCCATCCTCTCTGATTTTCTGCATCGCTCATGCGCTGAGGGACGCACAGGCCTCCTCGGAGCTTCAGCTATCATGAGCTGTGCAGCTTTAAATGTGGGTGTGCATCTCGTCTCCAGCCCCAGCCAGCGGACCGTCTGTGCTTGAGAGTCATCAAACGGCTCTATTTCGCCACCACTGGTGTGCAGTGATCACACGCGGTGGTCGGGGGTGGCTGGTGTGACCGTGTGGCTGGCTTCTCCACTTGCGCCGCTCTCCCAACCTCCTCAGCAGCTGGGAAGCTGAGGGGTGCGAATACATGTCTCTCTGCCTTGTCTACAAATGTTTACAAGGAATGCATGTGAATTTTGAGATATAAGTGACGACGCTAAGGGATTTGTCTTTAAACAGTTTCCTTCGATTGTTTTGTTTACCCTCCTGGTATGTGTGTACGTGTGTGCATACGTGTGTGTGTGTGCACGCGCGCGTGTGTGTGCACACGCGTTCCTAGGGATTGAATCCAGGGCCTTTGCACTGAGTTACATCCCCAGCACTTAACACATTTATTTTATTTTTTTAGTTTTGAGACAGAATCTCAGTAAGTCAGTAAATTTACCCAAGCTTGATTTTGGGATGCTCCCGCCTCAGCCTGCCAATGGATTACCAGTGTGCACCACCATGATCTAATCAGAGTGAGCGAAGCCCAGCCTCCAGTGGGATTTGAGCTGGGACACCTCCTTAGCCTTCCCCTGGTCAGCACTTTACAAACTTTTACAAAGCCCATATTCACACCAACAGTTTATTTGTTCCTATCAGATCTGGCAGCCAGGAAGGGAAGGGGCACCTGTCTTAAAAAAAAGAAAATAAAAACAAAAACAAATACCTGAGGCATGGAAAAAAAAAAAGAAGGCAGAGGCAGGAGGATCACTGAGAGTTTGAGGTCAGCCCGGGCTACATAGTGAGACCCTGTCTCAAAAAACAAAACAAAAACAAAACAAACAAATAAACAAAAAAGATAAAAGAGGCTCAGGCGCTGGGGTTAAGAAAACAAACTGGACATAGTGGTGTACACCTAGAATCCCAGCACTTGGGAGGCTGAGGCAGGAGGATCAGTGAAAGGTCAAGGTCAACCTGGACTACAAAGGCGGACCCTGTCACAAAACACAGAAAAACCCCAACCAAATAAAAACCCAGAATTTCCTAAAGATTCGGTTTCACATCAGCCTTCCTTCCCTTCGCTGTTTGCTCTCCAGCACTGCCACCCGCCCAGCTGGCCCTGGTCCTTCTAATAGCCGCAGATGGGCAGGGCCTGCTGTCAATCATTCTGGCTGGAGGGGG
>PVLA01015016.1:0-27487 GCA_004027455.1 Hydrochoerus hydrochaeris | reverse complement strand
GCACTAATTTTCTGGCGATCTTGGAGGAATGAGATGGAAAGGATATTTTTCTGCTGAATGAATGAAGCTGTTACTGATTCAAGAGCGTGGGCTTTTACCCGTCAGAGCAGCTGATATCCTTTATGCATTCCAGGTACTTAGAACAAGCAACAGCCCATCTTCCTAAAGGCTTCTGAACATTCAGAAAAGGGAGCAAGCTGATCTTCCAGTACTCAATGTATTGCTTCTCGGCCACAAATCAATCCTTCACTGCCTGCTCTGTGAAAACTGAGTTGGCCCCTGGAGATCCTTTCTTTTGCCAGCCGACACAATGTTAAAATGTCAGCAGAGGTCGCCAGATAGACGCCGCCATGGGAAGAATTCTTGTTAGTCCCCTGGGCTCCTTTTGCCCAGCCCTGCAGTGCAGACGGCGGCGGCACTCAGCCTCAAGGGCTGGTTTCTTCTCCAGCACCCCCTGGTCGTTTTCACCGGGCAGTGCATCCTGCAAACCTCCCCTTCCAAAGCAGCCTCTACGTTCCGTGGAAGGTATCTCTCAGCAGATCCCAGGGAGTGGGTACCTGCACTTCCAACACCGAGACACCGCTACCACTCTGCACCTCGCTGAGCCAGAAGGAGGGCGATAAGGAAGGGACTGTCCCTTGAATGCTCACTATGACTCATGAGGTACCAGCTGGTCCCCATAACTGCTAGCTCTGTGCTCTTCAGGTCCTCTACCTTTTATGCGCCAATTCTTCATTATCTCAATGCTCTGTTACGGTTGGCATTGTTAATAACACATTTCCCCTGGAAGTCCGGAGCATGAGAACGAGCAGACGATGTCCAACCGGGCAAGCAGAGGGGTGAAGCGCCGCGCAGTTACGTGCGTCAGCCACCGTCTCCTACTGAGCGTGAGCTGCCTGCTGCTCCGCGGTGAGGGGGGCATCCCTGCGCCGCCTTGCTGCCTGCTGCTCTCCGCAGCCGCAGGTTACACGGAGAAGACACAAGGAAGATGCCACGGCACCCTCCAGGGGTTGCTAATTCATTGGAGACACCAGAGATACACAGAACTAACGTTTCAAAGCAGTGAGCTGCTGAGAGCAACAGGCGGGGGCAATAATGCTAGGGGCAGTGCTGGGTCTCACGCGAAGAGCCTGACAGCTCCGTCATACTGTAAGCAAGAACTAATTTTCCACCAAATCGGCGTAGCACAGCGGGGAAAGCTCTCTTCCATGGTCCTCTAAGCCCCCCTTTGTCCTCCAGTGTTGCAGTGGTACTGAACCCCAGTGGACCATGGACTCCTGGCTGTGACCAGTTAGTTGCCTTTTACTTCCCTGGCAAGAGACAGAACTATAAGTAAACAGAGGGGAAGAAAGTGAAAGAAAAGCTGTTTTAATTTAAGTGTGTCTTTGATAGAGAGAGCCCTGCCTAAAAGATTTTTAAAGAAGAGATTAAGGAAACATTGGGGGCTATAAACTATCAGGACCAAATTAAAATGCCCACAGGAAAGCCCCTCCACAGGAGGCTATTAAGGAAACCCAATAACCACATGCTGAAGAATAAAACTCTGTCATTTGGTGAAAGACAGAAAAGTGATTTGGGACCAAAAGCAGAAAAAAGAGGCTACCGTTGGCTTACCATGAGAGTAGCAGTAGGGAAGCTTTGAAAGAGAGCCCCAAGAAAAGAGGGGCTCTAATGAGCTGTCGAGAAAGCGAGACAGAATGCCAAAGGGGGCAAAAGAGGAATTTCTAGTGATGAGTAAAGTGGCCTCTGACAAGGAAACCACAAAGGACACCTAGGGGCTTGTTCAAAACCTAGGGTGCCCATCTACTCTCCTGTAAAATGAAGGAGACAGGCTCCATGGAGAATCGTTACAGGCCAAGAGCCCAGCTGGGGAGTGGGGGGTCCACACCCCTCCATGAAGAAATGGTTAAGGACCAGGTTCTCTCAAAAAGCGGGCAAGGGGGTGGGAGGACCAGTGGTGTGGGAACTTCCAGCGAACATCACGATGAAGATCAGTTCAGCAATGTGTTGCGGTCAATGTTAGATCAAAAGCCTGTTTCTCTGCATATCCTCGCACATCTCTTCTGTAAAAATATTTGTCTGTGTATATTTAAAACTTAGAGTCACCAGATAATATTTATGGTTTCTCTACAACTACCTCCCCATTTTTAGACTTAGAGTCTTGTAGTTCACAGGCTGCTAAAACATCCTAGGGACAAGCTTCATAAATTCTTATGAAGGAGTAAGCAAGACATTGTGAGTACAAGTAATGTGCTTAAAACTACTACCTCCGACCCTTCATGAATGAAAATGTATTCTTACACCCACGAAGCAAGAAAATCTTCTCGTGATAAAAGGGTCCTTTAAAAGGAATTAATATACATTCATAAAACTTACGACACTGCGCTTCTGTTTTCTGTTTTCCTGCAAGAGCAATAAAAACTTGGTCATGGACCAGGTTAGGTAAAACACTCCAGTTTGAGAACAACTACCTAGGAGGATGAGAACCAAAATAGATATAAACTTTCCTTCTTTTTTTTTTTTGTGGTACTGGGAATTAAATCTGGGGTCTTTACACTGAGCTGCATTCCCAGCTCCTTTTTTAATTTTTAGGACAGTATCTCATTGAATTGCTAGATTGTCCAGACTGAGCTTCAGCTTCCAATGTCCTGCAGACAAACTAACAAAACAAGGACCCTACATTCAAGATAGAAGAATAAACCCCACAATGTCTTTCTCTATACAATTCCACACTTCATCTGCAGGTAATGAGGGTACAAGTTGCTGACTAGACTGAACGAGACACCTCCAGTCACAAGAGGAAACCAGAGTTTCTTTCAGCACTGGTCCAGGTGTGAACTTTTAATTAATCTTTTAATCAGATTAAATAGACACGGGGTTTATATGGGCTCCCTTTGTTGAGTCTATCCAGTACATGAAATCTGTGTGAAATCTACCATTCCTTGCAAAATAAATGTCTCAATAAATGCTGTAAGAAAATTTAGTTTCAAAGCTGTAAGTGGGTTCTCAAACATTTTATATTCAAACTCCTTCTACACTCCTAAAAAAAATCATACCATTTTGTATAATATGGAAAGAATATGATTCCCACTGCACAAGTTGTCATTACCCGAATTTTGGTGGTTAGCACTCCCATGTATGTGTTCATATCTACCTACCTGTTTATCTAATTGAAAAGTTGCCTGTTTAATAAAGAGAGAGCGCACCAGTAAGTATATAAGAGCAAGCATTGTTGGGCAAATGTCTTGGGCATATTTTGAGTGTACAGTGTGTCATGTTTAAAGAATAATAAAGCACATACTTGTGTGCTCATTACCTTTATCTAGTTTCAAAAAAGAGAAAAGTAGCAAAAGCTTGAAAGCCCTTCATGCCCTTCTCCAAGCATGTCAGCTCAGTCCTCGCAGAAGTAAAAACTAAATTTTTGGTTCATCATTCCATTGTTTTCCTTTATAAGTTTTCCACATTCATATGAAACCTTAGGTAACATATCAGCTAATTCTGCCCTTTTCTTTCAACTTTGCGCACATTTAATCACATATGTTAGCTTCTGTAATTTTGTTTTCTTGCTCGATATGACTTTTTTATTCATTCATGTTGATGCATAGGTTGCGATTTACTAGTCTGCAGTCACGTGACACTGTGTGCCACAGTATAAATACATCACGACTTATCTCTGTTAATATTTTTGGTGGAGATCTATGTTGTTCCAATTTGGGGCTAATAATAATACTATTGTGAACATTCTTATCTATATCCTGAATGATGTCTTCAATATCTGTAGGTGAGAGGGAAGCTACGGGTGCAGGACGTGATCCTTCCCAGAATGTTCCATGACTTCTCGTACCTTCCAGCTTTGTATTACTGTACTTTTTCCTATTGGATTCTTTTTCTTTTTTTTTTCATACTGAGACCTTTTAATGTGCCCGACATCCATTTTCTGTCAATTACATAAATAGAAAACACCTCCCCTCAACATGTAGCATCTCGGTTTTTATCTGTTCACTATTTATTTACTTTAGCTTGTCTCTCAACTTCATGTATGGAGTCTTACTATCCAACAGTTTTAACTTAATAGGGTCAACTTCAGTACTTTTTTTTCCTTTAAGGTTTTTTCTTAAGGATTCTCATATTTTAGATATCATAATTTACCAAGGTAATAACGATAATCTCCTCCATTTTCTTCCAAAATTTTGAGAACTTATTTTTGATGAATGGCTTGTTAAATCAGCCAGATATAAGTTTTGCATTTGGTGTGCGGTACAATTTTTCCCTAGATAACTGTCACAGAAGAATTAATATCGAATCCATCCTATCCCTATTTATTTATATACCACTTCTACTTTAAAGTAAGTTCCCAAATATGAGTAGAATGGTTTCAAATTTCTGCCATTGCTAAGCCATCTCAGTAACTAGAGAACTATAAGTTTCACTATATAGTGAAGTATATACCCTTATACTTATGCTGTGCCTTTAAATATTACGATTAATCTTTAAGCTTTTCCAAAATGCCCAGTAGATATTTTGATCAGACGTAGTCTGAATTTATAATTTTGGGAGAATTACCATCTTTATAATAATGTTTTCCTACTGTAAAGTTATGAACATGGCATACTTCTTTTGCTATTCTTTACATTTCTCCCTTTTCACACTGGACATTGAACACACACTGAGCTACATCTCTGGCCCATTTTTTACTTTGAGACAGGGTCTCAAAAATTGGTAAACTTCCCAGGCTGGGCTCAAACTCACAATCTTTCTTTCTGAGATTACAAGTGTGCTGGAATTTCAAGTGTGTGTCCCTAAACCAGAACAGAATATCTCATTTTTCCCCTATTAACTATATATTGTAATATTTGAAAATTACATAAATATCTTACGCAAGATTTTTACCTATGTACTTCAAAGTTTCAATTGATACTATTGCATTCTATTATATTTCCTAAATGGTTATCATACGTGGATAAGAAACATACTAATTTTTCTAATAGTGCCCTTACACCAAGTAACTTTGCTAAATTATCTTATTAGTTACAATAATTGGTCTAGATGTTATTTTAATTTGCTTGGTAAATCATCATACTGTCTGCAAATAAAGCAGGTTTAGTTTATGTTCTCAAATGCTTATCATACCTTAAATTCCACTTTTTATTTCACTGCATAAATAAGTATTGTGTAGGCTAATCTTGATAAAAACATTTATAATTTACTATTAGTTATGATGACTGCTGTGCTTGACAGATATCACTTACAAAAATCATTAAGATCTTTTCTGTTCCAAGTTTGCTATAATTTTTTATCATGAGTCATCAAATGCTTTTTTAATGTCACAACATAGTTAAATGTCAACAAATTCTTTTCTTACAATTACTGACATAATCATACTTTTTTCCTCATATTAGTTAATATAGTAAAATGTAATAAACACATAACAGTTGAATAGGATACACTATACAATGAATTAAATCTGCCAATATTTTGTTTCATAATTATCTGTTCATTTAAAAAGAAAATGACTGGGGGCTGGGGATTTAGCTCAGCGGCATAAGTGCCTGCCTTACAAGTACGCGGTCATCATATTGGTGAATCTTTGTTGGATCTTTGAGCAGAACTGTTTGTAGTCTGACTGTTTAAATGCCTACTATGTACCCTTTAACTTTGTAACTTGAACAACTACATCCAAGATGACAATATGTAATTTATAAACTAATGATTTCTTAGTGGGTTTTTTTCTCATTTTCCTTTTTTTTTCTTTCTTTCTTTCTTTTAGAATTCTGTATTGTTGCTACCCTTTTTTCTGTTTTGCTTTTTCTTCTTCTCTTTAAGTAAAATTTTAAAAATGTATAATTGCTATTGTAAAAAAGAGGAAATAGGAAGCACTATAAAAGATATATCTGCATGTATGTTTAGGTGTGTGGCATTGATAACCATATCTCTAGGTTCTTGGATTGCTGAACAGATCTGTTTGCACTCTCACTGCTTGAGTGTCCACTTTGTGTGCTTTAATTTTGTAACTTGAAAAACTATTTCTAAAAGAACAATATGTAATTTATCAACTAGTGATTTCTTACTGTTTATCTTCTTTTCTTGAAATTCTGTAATATTTCTATCCTTTTTCTGTTTTTTTTTTTCTCTTTAATTAAAAAAAAAAAAGTACGCAGTCATGAGTTCGATCCCCGGTACTGATTTTAAAAAAAAGAAAATGACTGATATTCACAAAGATGAAATATCTAAAATCTTTTTTACCTATTTCAATATTAACACACTTATGATAAAATGAGCCTGACAGACATCTTGGTTTTTATTATATAAAACAGGTGACACAAAGTCTTTTACAATTTGGTAAAAACATATGTATAACATTATCTGAGACTGATGGAGGAGAAGCGATGAATTGCAGATTTAGCTGCTTTCAGTTTTCTATTACATGCTAATATGTTCTGCCTTTTAAAAAAATCCTAATAGTTAGCTTTGCCATGAAAACAGACTGTCTCACTTTTATTATACAGTATATGCTCAAAGCTTTTTGACTGTCTGATCCTAATGGTTTACTTTGGTCTTTTTATTAACCTTCTATTATGAAAATTTCAAACACATAAACACATTGAAAGAATAATGATTCCTCTGTATGCAATTACCCCACTGAATTACAATTCAGGACTAATCATCTTACATCTAATCTCAAATGCCTAACTCTTCCTACATTATTTTGAAGAAAATCTCTGCTATCATAGCATCTGTCGTAGAGATATTTCAATATGTGTCGCTGAAAAAAAAAAAAGTACTATCCTCAAAGCTCAACAGTATTTGTAAATATCCGGTTAATGTTCAAATCTCCAATAGTATCAAATGTTGCTTTCTTTTTTCTTTAAAAATACTTTGCCATGCCAGGAGTGGCAGCCCACATTCTACACTCTACAAAACTAAAGCAGGAGGATTACAAGTTTGATTGACCACAGCCTAGGAAACGTAGCAACTTAGCAAGATTCTGTCTTGATCAAAAGGAAAAAATAAAAAAGACTGCAGATACAGTTCAGTGAAGATCCTGGGTTTCATCTCCACTACCAAAAAAATTTTTTTGCCCTTGATAAGATCTGTACATTGCAACTGGCTACAATTTCTTTTAACTTCTAGGTACCAATTCCTCCTCTTTTATTTTTTCTACCATTTACTTGCAGAAATTCAGTCCTTTACACTGAAAAGCAGTTCTTCTCAAAATGTGGCAAAAGGGCAGTTATAGATTTCCAACGAACAGGTCACGAACTGAGACACGGGCCTACCACACACAAGAGCTACACAGACTGAGCACATACAGTTAAACACCATTTTTTTTTCTTTTATGGAAAAAAGATAAAACAAAATTTCATAACAAAATAACAGGAAAATAACAATAGTTAATATATTACATGTTGTTATCTTTTAAGTAGATGCTCAGAGTACAAGATGTGGGCATAAAAATTTCTCCAATAGGTATCAGCACAATCCATCCTTTTTTAATGAACTAAGAAACACTAACAGTATAATTGACTTGCATTTTTTCCCTTTTCTCTTCCTTCCTTTCTCATTTCCCCCATATTACTTCTCTTCTTTTGAACAGTTTCTTCCCAATTCACAGTACCAACTGTACATTTCAGGACCTATTTATTAATTCAGCTTTTCACATTAGTGAGACTAGACAATGTTTACACACATGGTCTGATTTATTTTACTTATAAGTATGGTCTCAAGTTGCATTCATTTACCTATAAAAGCTTCAAGTTTATAATTAATTATGGCTCAATAATACACATACACACACACACACACACACACACTTTTTATCAATTCCTTGGTTGATGGACATTTGGGTTGTTTCTGAGATTTAGCTATTACAAATTGTGCTGCTATAACCATGGGTACACATATATCACTATGGTATGAGGTTTTTAATTCCTCTGGAAGATACCTAGAAGGGGAATAGCTGGATCCAATGGGACCTCGAATCCTATTTTATTGAGGAATCTCCACACTGACTTCCACAGTGGTTGTAGCAGTCTACACTCCCACCAACAGGAGAAAAGGATTTCTTTTCCCCATAGCCCCTCCAGCATTTGTTATTGGTTGATTTTTTTTTTTTTGATGATAGCCATTCTTTCTAGGGTGAAATGCAATCCTAATGTTGCTTTAATTTGCATCTCTTGATCCAGTGATGTTGGACTTTTTATATATATATATATATATATATATATATATATATACATATATATATTTGAATATATTTGACATTCATATTTCTTCATCTGAGAAGTATATTCTCAGATGAAGCCCATTTTTTGACTGGGTCTTTAAACTTGGGTGTTTTGATTTCTTTCAATTCTTTATATGTTCTAGATAAAAGTCCTTTGTCTGGTGGACAATTGGCCAAAACTTTTTCCCACTCTGTGGGTTGTCTTTTCACTTTATTGGTGATTTCTTTTACTATACAAAAGGTTTTTAATAAGATGAGCACCCAATTGTTGATTCTTTGAAGTATTTCCTGTGAAGTCTGGATTTTGTTTGTGAACTCTCTGCCTACACCTATATCTTCAAGATTTCCATCTATTTTTTCTTCCAGTAGATTTAGTGTCTCTGTTTTAATATTTAGATCTTGGACCCATTTTGGCTTTAGTTTAGTGCATGGTGGTAGGTACAGGTCTAGTTTTAGTCTTCAGCATGTAAAGAGCCAGATTTTCCAGTACCATTTATTAAAGAAGTTACTTTCTTGCAGTGCACATTTGGCCCCTTTGTCAAAGGTAATGTAGCTGAGTGTGTCTGCAGTTGTGTCTGCACCAGTTAATAACATATGAAGCTGTCCAGCCATCCGTGGAGGCACACAACTCTGAATTCTGAATTCCCAGTAGTCTAAAGCGGCTGAGGCAAGAGGATTGTAAGCTGGAGCTGAGCCTGGGCTAATTAGTAACTTAGCTTGACCCTGTGTCTCAGTTACTTTTCTGGTTACTGAGACAAAATACCTGACACCCGAAGTTAAAGGAGAAAGCATTTATTTCAGCTTAGTTTGTAGAGGTTTCAGCCCATAGTCAGTTGGTTCCCAGTAGGGCAAGATGGCACAGGGGCATAGCAAGGAGGTCTGATTGTCCTTCTGGTGATGTTAGTAAAGTTGGCTCTTCTGTGAGATCCCTAGGGAAGGCCTCCTTCTTGGACACCATCACGTCCCTCTGTGACCCGAATTTCTGACAGTGTGGAACTCTTGGCTGCCAGTTGTGACCTCTGCCATTTGTGAGGACCTCAGGGAGACCTCCTCACCCAGTACTGTGGCCCCAGTGGTGTCTATGGTTTTAGGTTTTGCTGCCTCAGTTGTTCTATCCTTTTGAAAAGATTAGGGGGTACTGTAACTATACTCCTATCTTCCTTTCACTTTTAATAGAATCATGTCTGCTTTTAGCATCTTAAATTAAATACTGAATTCATTGGCTTTTTAGGGTCTTAAACACTTTAAAATAAAGTTAACTATATCAAAATTGCTTTTTTAGTTACATCCCATGAGTTTTGCTTTTACAATGTCCACTATGATTACATGATTTAATGGGGTCTTCCAAGTTTTTCCACATTAAAGCAATAATTTACCATCACACAGGAACAATCTGACGTGACTAAGTTCACTGAGAGTGATAAATGATTTGCAAAATATTAAAACTTTTCTCAAATTCGTGAGTCTATTGTTGTAAGTTTTTAATTTCTAAGACTCTGGAAAACTTTATTATCTTTTCTATTACTTTCTCTATAAACTACAAGGTATTCAGGCAAGCACATATATTTTTATATTACTATTTTGCTCTCAATTAAAAACTATCAACTATCAATTAAGAATAGACATTTTAAATAGTCCATATGACTATACACCTCTGACTCAAATACAGAAATACACACACAAATCCATAGACATATAGAATTTTCAATAAATATAGCTCAAGCTAATCATGTTTTTGAGATTTCCTATACTGTCACTCATTTTTCTGCTTAATGTGGTTGATTTTCTGATTGATCATCTTCTATCATGATCTTGAATTTGTCAAACTCAACTTTTAATTTTGTTTTATGAAGTAAGGTTATCATAATAAGTACAGAGAAGTTAATAATTCATAAAGCTTCTTTGCTAAAGTTTTATAGTCATTATTCCTAGTAACCTTCTTTTCCATAAATTCTATGACCTAATGTTAATATTGCCACACCAGCTTGTCTATTCATACTCATTCGATGTAACCCCTCCTGACCTTTATTTTCAACCCCTAATTTGCTCTTGTTTCGGGTTTCTCTAAACGCCCAATCTGATACGGAGTGTCTCTCATGACTAAGTTTAGCCTATTGCATTTAAGAATATCAATACAAACTATCACTCAGGCCTAAATCCTTATCTTGAGTTTCGTATTCACCAGTTCATTTTCATACCTTTTTCTTGATTTCCGTTAAACTGACATCAATTCCCACATTCCTCCTCTAGAATCTACCAGTGTGGAAGGTGCAGATTGTGCTGCAGTCTAACTTTTTCCAACAAATTCTTGTTTATGGAGTTTTTCTATCCCTTCCCTAAAAATAAGAACCTTTGCAGACTCCACCTAGTGATTGCTTCCTCCAGTTAGCTAGTATTTTATGGTTTTCTTTTTATATTTTATCAAACACAAAATATTTTTCCCTAAAATTAATAGTTGAGTGAATATACTACCATCATACATTTATTTCAGTGCTTATCATTGTTTCTTCTACCCTTGTGACTCTATAACCACACGACTTCTTATTGAAATGGCTTATGATAGTTAAAATAATGATCACAAAGATTAACCAGAAAACTTTAACAGGAGACCACATAATTTTTTAAACCTTAGATATTAATAGCATGATCACAACTAACTAAAAAATCCTATTGAAAGGAAAAGTAACAGAAAGGAGCCAAAAATAGGGCGGCATACACCTTTAATTCCACCACTCTGGTAGACTGAGGGAGAAGGACTGCAAGTTCCAGCCCAGCCAGGCAACTCCGCACCTTAATGAGACCCTGCCTTAAAACAATGAAAAGGTCTGGGCACGTGGCTCAGTGCAAAGGCCATAGGTACAGTTGCCAGTACCACATACTGGCACGCGCACGCACACACACACACGCGCACGCACGCACACACACACACACACAGAGAAAAACTGTTTATTTGTAGCTTAAAATTAAATCAGTAAAATTAAATTAGTAAAAACACTTCAACTGAAAGCAGGAATTCAAAACGTACCACCTTTCCTCTCCTTCCACCCACCATTCTTGAGGCAAAAGCTTCTCGAGTCTGAAGCAGGTGCCACTTACAAAGCAGGGTTGTGGAAACATGCACAATACAATGCACTTGGCAACACACTTGGAAGACCTGGGTTCTGGTTCTTGCACCGCCATAGGCTGGCTGGGTGACCTTGGACAGGTCATTGAACCTTTCCAGATCTTCAGTTCATGCGGAAAAAATCTATCTCACAGGTTTTTATTAAGAGAAATAAATGAAACAATATATGTGGACACATCTTACCAACCTGTAAAGAGAGTCGATGCGTGTGTGTGCGTACATACATTTTTAACTATAAAGCAAAACATCATCAGCTTAGATTAGCCATGTAAACCCAAAACCAATATGAACCAAGACAAAGGCTAATTATCTGCACACTTGCTACTGTCCACCTTCTGTGGTAGCCCAGATTCTGCCTCTGTTACATGAAGGGTCTCACGTCCTTCATTGCCTCCTTCATGGCCTGTGAGTGAACACAACAGTATGTGATTTCGCTTTCTATTTCCTTAGTGAGGGAAGCTGAATGAGTACCTGTCCAGTGCCCTGAGCTGGACGTCAGACTGCTGGCATCACAGCCCTGCTTGGAGAATAAGCATAAGTGGCATTCTAAGACTTGGTTGTATTTCGCAGACTCCACTCTGTCTGTTTATTCCCTTTTAGTATCCTGATATGTCCATACGCTTATCAACAGTTATTATTCTGAACTTAGAAAGCAGTCAGCTATTTCAAGCAGTAAGAATGTACATCTAATCCCCCATGAGATCCAGCTTGGAGCAATTTTGTTGCAGAAGACTAACCTATGCTTCCATTATCATAGATTCACAGGATAATAACACATCCCGAGGGAAACAGAAGGAAAAGGAAGGCAGGAAGGAGTTCTAATCAGTTGCCTCCTACTAAGTGACTTCTTTAATAGAACATAACAATGGTTATTTATTAGCCTAAGGATCCTATACTATTTGTTTTCATATTATCAGTCCATTTATCTTGTGTTTACAAGAGAGAACTCTGTGACCGTAATTATTCCTCACATCCCAATGAACAAAGTTTGGAAGGAGGATTATTACAGGAATAAGTGAAATACTTCCTGAGAGTACTTTCAGTTTTTTTTTCAAGAAAAATGTAGACGGGTTTTACAATACAATATAAGAACGATGAGCAAACAGTGTTACAAATGTTTAAGAAAATAGACTCGAGCTCTTTAAGAGTTTTCATAATTTGCAAAAAAAATGTATGTAATGTATTGAAATAACATTTAACAAATGCAAAGGTAGGGTGTTTTAAATACTGGCCACAATATCTGACTTCCTGATCAGGAAGACTCTAGGCATTAAACCCAAACTCTGCAGCTGTGGTGGTGCGTGCCTATAACCCCAGCACTCTGGATGCTGAGGCAGGAGGCTTGTAAGTTTAAGCCCAGCCAAACACACACCTCCAGAAGTGCAGCACTAAGGCATTCCACATCATCCTACAGAGTAGGAGAGAAGAGAAAGAGACAGAGAGACAGACAGAGAGAGAGAGACAGTGAGAGACAGAGAGAGACAGAGAGAGAGAACTCAGAGGAAAAACAGTTTGCAATTGGAGCCCACACATCCCTGGTCCCTAAGATACAGAGGAGGTTCATTAATCTCAGACACCATGAAAACACAGTAACTCCCACTGACTGGGAACCGAAACAACCTGAGCACACATCTCCGTGTTGAGCTTTCAGTCATCTCAGGTGAAGGGTGCATCTGTGCCCTGGATGGCCCTTGCACGAGTGGTACAGAGAAAGGCTGGTCAATACGGAGAGAAAGGCTAAGAACCGCTAAGGAAACAGAAAGATATACTAATCTTTGTAGTTATTAATGCAATCAGTCAAGTATATGGAGGAAAAGTGACGTCCAAAGCCATCGTGAAAGACAGATGATGACTCACTAAACCAAAAGCAGATCAAGGCCAACTCCATTGGTTTCATTGAAATGAAAACAAGATGTCGATGATGTGCTGTAATAATGAGAAACATGTCAGGACTCACCTCGTGCTTGCAGAAGAGCCGGACACCCTCCAGCTGGTGAAAAACTGGGTAGTGCTGGCAGTCGATCTGGTCACGCCGGTAGACGTCGCCCACCACCAGGAAGGCATCCAGCCCCGCATGCAGCAGGTCCCACTGGTGTGCAGACGTGTGTGCTCTCAGCATGTGAGTCCGGTTCAGGTAATAGTTGTCCCCTTTCTTCCTGCTGGGATGATCCACTGGGATGAGCAGGCTGTCAAAGTTCTGCCAGGTGGTGACCACGGGAGAAAGGTTGTCGTAGACAGAGAACAACGGTGTCCCAAAGCGGCCCACGTACTGCTTGTAGAAGTGCTCCTTCACCCTCTCCTTGATTAGCCACAGAGGGTGGTGCTGCTGGTTGTGCAGGTTCCTGCCAACCTTGGACAGGACTTTCTGGGTGAGGTTGGTGTGGTCGTCCTGGAGGTAGGATTTGCCCAGCAGCTCTAGAACGCCGCCCAGAGCCCCACGAGTGGCAACGTCTGAAGTGGCTGGCCTCAAGCCCCACACCCGATGCTGGTGGTCTCTGCAGACATGACTGGCCCTCCTCACCAGGCAGATGTGTGTGCGGGCGACTCTCCTGAGCGCTGAACAAACCATTGGGGAAACCTGTGCCCGCAGGTTCTGGAAAGAGCACATATGCAAAGTACAGGTGAGGCTTCCTCTGGGACAGCAAGTGAGTCCTCTTGTTTGCCACCAGCTTGCCTTGCCTACCAACAGGAACTGTCCTGAGCATCATCTCCACACAGCAAGAAGATCAATTACAAAAATTTGTTAACAGAGGCTGCTAGGCTTAACTGTCTCCTCTGAAATTCACAACAGTATAAAAGGGAGGACTTTGAAGAGGTGATAGCTCATGATGGATCCACCCCCTGCATTAATCCCATTACCACGAGTGGATTGGCAGTGGTCTGGTGTGGTCTCCTAATAAAGGGATGAGCTTGGATCCACCCCATCCTCTCCACCCACCCAGTGTGGCTCAGAATAAAGGTCTTTGCCAGATGCCAGCATTGGGATCTCAGCCTTCCTGGAGTTAGAACTGTGAGAAATGAATTTCTTTTCTTTATAAATTACCCAGCCTGTGCTATTCTGTTACAGCAGCAGAAAACAGACTAAGAGGTTTAATGTTTAATGCACAAAATCAAAAGCATCTTGAAAGCCATATTTAGATTCCTAATTTCTAGTTCTATTTCTCTCATCATTTAGATTTCTAGCTTTTAGAAATTTCCTTCACTTTACTGCCATATTCTAAACTCTGTATGTGGCTTAAAACTTTAAGGTAGTAACTTCTTTTATTTTTACTACTTCCTACAAAAAAAGCACTCTTTTAAATTAATGTTCTTAATTATATAAATTAATGAGTTTCACTATGTTACTTCCTATGCACACAGAGAGAACATTAAGCATTAGAGATCCTGGGGCCAGAACACTTCATAAGGATCCCCTGAAATCTTAGGTCCACTTAGTTAGACACTTATCAGGCCTCATAAACTAGACAAAGCACAGGATCACATACAAGCCTCCAAGGATAGAAGGAAAAATATATTAAATAACCATGTTTCTTGTCTCTGCCTTCTGTCCTACAACTACAAAGTTCAGCTTACCTTGGACAGAGCTTCTGGCTTCTGAATTATTTCACAAGATGACAAAAAGACATTAAAAACACCTTTTCAATGTTTTGAATAAAGTATTTTAGGTGGTGATAGACTATACTAATGGAAAACTGAAACTTTTTGTTTGTTTGTTTATTTATGGTACCTGGGATTGAACTCAGGACCTTATGACACTGAACCAAATCCCCAGCCCATCTCAAACAATTTTTATAAATGCCAGTCTCCCCTATCCTTACACCTGGTCATGTCATTTAAACTTGATACCTTTGTACCATCCCATCAAAAACTTTTTTGTTTTGCAAAAAGACACATTTCTACTGTACCCACAATAAAACAGGCTTAAATAAGACTGGGGGTATATTGGAGAGGGGACATTAGACAGAGTACTGATCCAGATTAAAATGAAGAAATTGAAGAAGAAGGAAAAAGACCAGGAACAGTAGGAGGGAGAGAAGAAGGGAAGGAGGAAGGGAGAAAGAGGAGGAGGGAGAGGGAAAAAGGGCAAGGGAAAGAAAAATGCCTAGAGTCTAATACCATCACCAAATTTCCCATCCAAACATCACCTCAGCAGTCAGCTGTTCACCACTCAGATGAGGTGATAAAGATACATACACAGCTGACCAAAATCTGTTCATGCTAACAGCAAAAGTAACACAATAGTAAAAGATTCTGGAGCACTAACAGAGTGTTCTTTCCCGAGTCCCACAGAAGCCAGTTTAAACTCCCTCAGGGATCTCAGTAATGAGATAGTCACATCTCAATGTTCATAAATAAATTCAGTTCATAAACTTACATCACTCAAATCTTCTGAAGTTTGGAATTTGAAACTATTGAGCTACTTTAACACTTATAATACTATATAGTTATTTTTACTTCAAGGGCCAAGCAATCATATCAAGAAAACACAATGTCATGGTAAGAAGCTGCACTAGGAGAGAATTACATTTCTCCAAATAACCCACGCTAGCATGTAAATGGGCAGCACAGTTTACTAGATTCAAAATTGGAAAGGAGAATCCCTAACTCCAAATTAAGTGTTGTGCTAGCTGGAATACTGTTTATTAGAAGCCTGTACACAAGTCCTTCACTTAAGACTATCATGGGGGAAATTCTCAGATACTTAAAGAATTCTGGATTTATTCACTCATGGTATTATTTTGTTAGAATTGCATCAAAAGTGACTTTGACTGAGCTTCACCTGAAATCTGTCTTCCCATCTGCATTATTCAGCAACTTGTCATGACAAAGGAATATGAATTTTAAATATGCATATGCAGTCTTACACATCTTAGTACAAAGGCATGCTGTTAGGTTGTTGGTTACCCGAGTCAGCATCCACAGCAAGATATAAGAAAATATTTCTCCCTTCCAAAGACATAATGCTGTTATACAAAGCACAGGATTGTTCCAGAGAAAGTGCTTTTAGGCAATGATTCATGGTTACCAACTCTGCTTCTCCTCAGTTTCTTAGTTCCTCACATACACAACCCATTTTATGTTCCCATAGCTTCACCCCATCAAAATTAAAAGGTATCTCTTGCTTGGTGAAAGGAATATCTGAAAACAAATGTAAAGGCCATTGACACAGTATCTTGAAGGAATGAAATGGGCACTCGGTAATGACAGCAATTATTTATTACTAATCATTACTCCTGGGAGCCAGCTGCTGAGATGTCCAAGTAGTGGGCATGGTAGTCAAGTCCACTTCTCTAGAAGGCTGCCCAACTAAGTAACATTTCTAAAGGTATCTGATATATCCGTTATATAGCCCAGTATTATGCTTGTGTTCTTTTTTGGTTTTGGGTTATGACCACATTTAGAATGCTATATGACCACATTTAGAATGCTATCAACTTTCTTTACCACTATAAATCTAACAAAGTGAACACAAGTGGTAAAACAGTGAATAGAGGTTTGTTGTAGAATGAAGGAATTTCACAGGAGTCTGAACGATCCTCTCAACCTCCATCTTCTACTGTATAAAAGAACCATGAGGTACTAACAGGAATGCCACTGGACCAGAAGTTTCTCTCAGGGCTAGTTAGCTTCATGAAAAAGGCCACATACAGTCAACACCACACAACAATGATCAGACACACCCAATAAGCCCAAATGCAGTACTTCAGTGGCATCTACTGAGAAAAAAGTGAAGCTGGACTCAGTCGACACATGCACATTTTACTCTACAGAACAACAGTAAGGAACTGGCCCACTCCCATTAACTTATATGTAGAAAGGAGCAAATCAAGAATATGTTTTTGTTCTTTCAGACCAGCATGAAAACAAAGCAAACGTCTATAAACAGGCAGTTTCTTATATTACTGGTAGTAATGTTTCCTAGGAAGCAATTCAGAATTATTAAAAGATTTAAAAGTGTTCCTATACTTTGACAGGATAATGATGCTTCTCAGAACCTGACAAAGAAAGAATATACATGAAGACAGAAACTGTTGTGGCTTAAATATGAAGTGAACCAAAGACTCGTGTATTCAGAGCTCAATCCCAAGAAACAACAGTCAGAGGTGGAGCCTAAAGGGGTTGACTGGATCATGAGGATTAATCCACTGCAACGGCGATAGCTGAATGAGCTATTACAAGGCAGGGCCCAGCTGGAGGAAGCAGGTCACTAGCAGCACACTCTTGAAAAGCAAATCTGGTTCCAGGCCCCTTTCTCTCTGGCTCTTTCTCAATCACTCTGCTTCCACAAGGCTGCCATTAGGTGAGCAGCTTTCCACCACCGTGTCTCTGCCTTGGAGCCAGCTGCCAAGTACTGAAGCCTCAAAACCATGAGCCAAAGTAACTCTTTCCTCCTTTAAGATGGTGATATCAGACACTTGTTCACAGTAATGGAAAGCTGATTAGCACAAGTTGATGTAAAGAAGTTTCATTTCAGCATTATTTACAAAAGAAAAATTATAGGTAAGATAATGGCCCAAAATGAGAATAATGAAGCAAATCAGAACCACATGATAAAATTTTATGCAGTCATTGAATATAAAGGTTGAAAAGTTTTAATGCTATAACTATATACCTATAGTGTGGCATGCAATATAACTACCTATGTGTAATGTTACAAATAAGACATAAAATTGTATAATTGATATATATATATATAATATATATATAGAGAGAGAGTGAGACAGACAGACAGACATAGGCATAGTATATAAAAAACTATAGGACAAACCAGGCAAAAAATTTAGTAGCAATTAACCTTGGTATTTTTATACTTTATACTTTGATTTCAATTTGCTAAATATACATGTATTATATTTTGAAAAAAATGGAAATGTCATTATAAGAAAAAGTTACTTTAAAATATGTTTAGATGAGTTCTAGATATTTTAATGGCCTGTATTAAACTCACTTATATAAAGAATAAATGCCAGTATAAATATAATACTGCCAAAGGTAGTTTAATTAATCATATGCAGTGACCAGCTAAGCAATTATTTTTTATAAAAATGTAGGAAGAATGTTAGCATGCAAAACTTATTTGCCTTTCCAATATTCTTTCCCTTGGTAAAAATCAACTGTCTAATGTTTTCCTGAGACTTTTACAGATTCCAATGGTAATACCTGATGCTACACCAATTATATGGTTCTCTGTTATACCCATGAAAGAAATCTTAAACATGTTAGAGATACCATGTTAGGCTGCATTTTAGTTGGAAGAAAATATTTGTAAGGAAATTAATCATTAAAGTTTAATTCACACTACACTAATCCTTATGCTATGCACACAGTTCATGAAAAAAGCTGCTCAAGGACCTTACAGAAGCAGGTGCGTGAGTGCTGCCATCATGGTGCTAATCACCAGCATCAATCATGGCATCTAAGCAGGGGCTCACTATATCCTCCCCAAGGGACGGCCCAGGCCTATCAAGGTGGCCTTTTAAAAGACTTAACCTGCCTCCGTGAACACCAGTTTCTGTCTAAGCAGCCTCTCCTGAACTAGGCAGCCTCTTCCTCACTGTCATCACTGCACACTGTTCAGGGTTAGTCCTGATGATAGCCTATTTTTCACTCCATAGCTTGGAAGTGTTTTTCTCCTGTGCTCATGATATGATCATCATCATTATCATCAACCTTCTCCAAGTTATTGAATTTAACACCATTCCAGCAGTTTCCCCACACTTCATGAAATTTAGCATTTATCCAACTTTTTGTTTTGGTTTATCAACTTCTGGTACATAAAGAGAGGTGTGATATTTTTTCATCAGTGATATGAACCACTTCGATGTCTATTTTTAGGTTTCAAACATCATGCTAGCTGAACATTGGTATTAAGCATTTACTAATGTTGAATTACCAGCCTTATTTCAAGTATCAATAATTGCATAAACAGTATTTTAAAGGTTTTATTCTTTCCAAAGATCTTGAAACTATAGAAATCTATTAACTATAGGAAGTATACAGTTTTGTTGTTTTTAATGTGTACACACTCATTGAAGGGCATGAAATTCCTTGGCCACCAGGCTGCACTAAAGATGTCATGATGTTGCAAAACGAAATACTTGAAAACATTTCTTTCACAAGAAATTACAAAGTAGATTATTTAGATGAGATGCCTTGTGCAACAGTTGCCTAAGAATAAAAAATTTTATATTTCTTCTAGTCTATCTTATCCTTAGCCAGCATGTGTTGCTGGTAGGAAGTAATACTGAACTGGTTTCAGTGTTATGGTTTGTATCCAGATGTCTCCCCTAAGTCTCATGCACTCATAGGTGGCGTCTAGGGAGTGACTGGATCATGGGCGTGTGATACTAGATCAGTCCACTGATTGGTTTATCATAGTTCTGGGTGTGGGTGATGAATTTACTGAGGAAGGAAGACCTACCCTAGGTGTGGGTGCCATCAACCAATAGGCTTGCAGCCTTGATGGAATAAAAGGGGAAAGAAGGAAGGCTCAGTTACCTCCTGCCTACCCTACAATGAACTGCTTGTTCTCTGCAAGACCACTCTGCCATGTCACCCCGCCTTGGAGTCAGCCAAACATGGACTGAAACTTCTACAAACTGTGAGCCAAAATAAACCTCTGATCCTTTAATTTGTTGGTGTCAGGAATTTTGTCCAGTAACATGAAAATAACTAACACAGTTAAAAAATATATATCCAGCTGCAGCCTGACAAGCTGCAACTGCTCCAGGGCGAGAACTATAGGCGTCTCCTGAGATCCGCGCCATGTTGGAACTTGGGACACTGGGAAAACAAACAGCCAGCTCGCCACTCTGGTAAGCAGCTGTGAGCCTACCTGCATGCGCACTAAGAATCAAACATCTATCTCCCCCACCCCACCATTAATTAGCAAGTGGGAGCCAGAGATCTGAGTATCTCTTGCAAGTTTAACTATATGCAGTGTGGCAAATGAGGGGAATTTCCTTCTACCATCTCTTTGAAGGCAAATATTTTTATCACTGTTTTTCTCTGTTCTGATCAATGGTATTGCTCTATTCAATATTCTGTTTTAATAAGTTCGGTATTTCCTTCAACTTTGCTGTACCTGATTGAAAGAACAACTATTGTGAAGAAAACGAGATATACTATTGTACCTATTACTGTTATGCCAGCAATCTGCTGTGAAGTTCTGTACCAATGTCACTACACTGTCTCAATTGGTTTTGTTCCGTCTTGTTTGGCTGTATTTTACTACCTTCAAAATAAAATAAAATAAGTAAATAACAACAACAAAACAGATCAGTAAGGTACTGAGCAACCTGAAACATGATATAACTAAACAGATAATAGACTTAAAAAGCAAAAGGAGGAAAAGAAAGTGCTTTAAAGGATATAACTGCATGTACATTTAAGTGTGTAGGATTGATAACCATGTTGTTAAGTTTTTTTTGAATCGTTGAACAGAACTGTTTGCGGCCTCACTGTTTGAATGTCCACTTTGTATGCTTTAATTTTGCAAATTAAACAACTATATCTAAGAAGACAATATATAATTTATCAACTAGTGATTTCTTACTGTTTATTTTTTTGAACTCTGTATTGCTTCTACCCTGTTTTCTGTTTTGCTTTTTTTCTCTTTAAATAAAATTTAAAATATATATATATATATATTTCCAGTCATCTATCCTTTCTTATATAAATAATAAAGCCTAGATAAATTGCATAGTACTTTTAAACATCTTGAAATAGGGCTCATTGGTTTACTGGGGGGGTTGGAGGGCATTATCTACTAGATCTGTCTTCAGAATGCCTATGGAACTAGCATATCTAAGAATAGTCACTCCATGCTTAGCATCCTTAAAACTAATTGGCACCTTCACTATAAATATTTTCTAAAAAACTAGTAGTGTTGGTATAATGCTATTTCATCAACACAAAAAATTTATTCAGGACTAAGATTTTTCAACAAATATTTCCATAGCAAATTCATTTATAAGACCTTTACCTAGCTGCTGATAAGCAGGGACTTTTAGATACCTTATCCCATGACTCTGTAGTGAATTTCCATATGGTATATTCTATCTCATAACAATAAACTACTCATTGGCTCACTTCCAGCTCTTCACTAATGAATTATTTCTGTTAATGTACAGTCAGAATCTTTATTATTTTTGGCTCTATAATATTTTCTTATTTTTTCAGTAGTTCTTGGTTATCACCAACACTGTAAAAATTCCACAATTTATCTTTCTGTTTCTCTAGGTTGTACATATATGATAGAGTTCCCGGATATACAAAGTACCTCACAGACATATCACAATCAGGATTATAACAACTCTGTTTCTAAAGCAATCCTGTACAAATAGCAAGGCTTCAGATACAATACAGGATTTCAAGTTGCACTACAAAGCTGTATTAACAAAACCACATAGTATTGGCACAAAAATAGATATCTAGACCAATATAACAGAACACAAGACACAGAAACAACCTCATTCACCTGTAGCAATCAGATTTTTGAAAAAGTTCCCAAAAAGAAAGCATCTCTAAAAATAGTGCTTGAAAACTGGAAATCTACTTACAGAAGATGGAAACTAGAAAAGTTACTTCTCACACTGTACTAAAATCAAGTCAAAATGAATCAAAGACCTACTTATAAAAACACAAATTTTGAAACTTCTGGAAATCACATAGAGGAGACAAATGAAGCCACAGGCACAGGCAAAGACTTCCTGAATAATTCCAGTAGCACAAGAAATAATATCCAGAAGGAACAAATGTTATTACATAAAATTAAAAAGCATCTATACTGCAAAGAAAACAATCAACAAAGTAAAAAGATAACAAAGAATGAGAGAAAATTTTTCCTAATTACTGTTTGTATTGAGGACTAATATAGAATTTATGAAGAACTCAAAGAATATCTTACTTCCAAAAAACAAACAACTCAATCACAAAATGAGCAAATAAACTGAAAAGGCCATTCTCAAAAGACATACAAATGCTAATAAGCACATGAAAAATGTTCACCATTTTTAACCATTAGCAAAATGCAAATAAAAATAACATAAAGGTCCAAAATGCACAATAGATATTGTGAAATGGGAAGAAATAGTTCAAAAAGAAAAAGGGAACACGATGGAGAAAAGAGGAAAGGAAGGAAGGAAAAAACAAAATACAAGATAGTTATACACACTACTTTCTCTTAGTTCATTAAAAAGAAAGGTTTGTGCTAATATCATGTAGAGAAATTTATCTTGCATGCTGATTACTTTAAAGATAACAATAGTCAGTGTATTAACTATTGTTATTCTCCTATTATTTTGCTATGAAATTATGTTTTACTTTTTTTCCAATAAATAAACTAAAAAAGAACCCATTTCATCCCAGCTAGAATGGCTATCACCAAGAATAGGGGACCCTCCTACATGGCTGGTGTCAGTAAGCTACAGGGGCCAGTATGGAAATCAAACTAGAGTTTGTTTGTTTGTTTGTTTGTTTGTTTGTTTAATAAAATCTAAATATAGAAAAACTGCCACCATGCAACTCCTGGGAACAGACTGAAAAAAATACAGACATTAAACTGTAGTGATACCTTACATGCATACCCATGTTGATTAACAACACAGCTCACAACTGGCAGGGTGCCTATCAACAGATAAATGGATTAAAAATGCATAAATACACAATGGAATATCATTCTACCATAAAGAAAAAAGACATATCACTTGCAGGAGTACAGGTAGAACTTAAAGACCAGAAAGCTTAGCAAAATAAGGCAGACTAACAAGTTAAATGCCACATGTATTCTCTTATATTACTAACCTAAACTGTAAATATATAAAGAAATTCAATAAGAAAAGATGATGGGAAACTAGAAGGCAGACACTTGAGGATGGGGAATAGGGACAGGGGGAGAGGTAAAGGGATCAAATATAATCAAGATAGGCTGGGGATTTAGCTCAGTGGCTTAAGCGCCTGCCTGGCAGGCGTGAGGTCATGAGTTTGACCCCCGGTACCAAAAAAAAAAAAAAAAAATCAAGATATGTTAAGTGTGTGAACTAATTCCCCAAAACCAACATCACTATTCTGCGCTAAAACATGAATAAGCCAATGTAAAAAAAGAGATACGTATCACCTTCATTGAACAGAGCAAATCAGTTACTGGTTTTTCCTTAAAAGAAAATCCAAGCGTATTCTGTTCATTTTCCAGTGAAGGAGGAGCACGCACCCTTCTGCCAACAGCTGTCCGCAGAAATTCTCACCTTCCTCCCTCACAATGCTAGGGACAGAGGTGGAGGCTCTTGCAAGGTCCTTCCAGCCCAAACTAAGCGTCCCCCTGGCACCGGGAAGGGCAGCGGCTGGAACTTCCCGTGCTCTGCAGACACGAAGGGGCAGCACCAAGATGTCCTCGTGAGCGGGGCGCGGGCGTGGCCTGAGCAGGACATAGGTTCCCAAGGGCCAGTGCCCGGAGCTTCCGGCTGCATTCGAAGCCAACGGTCACCAGTCAGGGAAGGCTGTGCGCTCTGCTGTGTGCCCTCGCCTCCTCCGCATCCCCGGCCCAGCCCTCCCTCATGGGGCTGTACCTGAGCAGGTACCTGAGTGGGGACCTGGGCAAGCCCAAGGCCGCACTGCCGCCCCCTGCCCAGCAGTGCAGGCATCGGAGACCCAGGCCCAAGCGCGCTGCTCTCCGCACGCTGCAGCCAGGCTGGGACAAGGGAGACACCCAGAGGGCTCTGGCTGCCTGCAGGCTGCCCTCTGGGCTGCTCCTCATGCCAGAGCTTTCCTACGCTCGCCTCAGCTACGTGAAGCGCAGGCTGCGAGCCAAGGACCCCGTGCTCCAAGGCCTGGTGCGAGTCCAAGTCGACGTCCCTGTGCACCCCGGGAGCCTGTACAAGTGCCCGCCACCTGAGGTGCGCCCAGACCCCTGTGCCAAGGAGACTGTGCTTCAGGCCCTCGCCCAGTGCACAAAAGGAAAGAGGAAGTTCGACGGGCCGCTCTGGTTTGAGATCCCCGAGCCCAAGACAAGGAGGCCAGAGCCAAAGCCCAGGTCATCTGCCTTCCGGCCAGTGACCACACATGGATCGACCTGGACATTCATGCCCAGGCCCGGGCCCTTGGGCAGAAGGTGCGCCAAGGGGAATCGAGCTCTGGGAGGAGGAAGATGAATGTGGGCCCACCATCCAGCCTTCCCTAGGTTTCCATGTGCCGGCTGGGGACCAGGTCACAGCCTCCTCCAGGGCTCAGGCCTCCCTTGCTCGCAGGCGGACCTTGCCGTCCCTGAGCACAGCTGCCAGCCCTTGCGCCAAAGGTCAGAGCCCAGCCGCCACCCCAGCTCACCCTTGACTCAAAACCAGGGCCCTCTCCTCTTCCTGACCCTTCCATCCCCACAGGAGGCGGGGCGTCGCCAGGACACTCCCTCCACCCCTGTGACAGGTCTGCCACCCTGAGAGCACCCCTGCTCACCCAGTGGAGCCCACGCTGAAGAGACCATGGACTTCTACAGTGGCTTACTGATGGTACATCAGTGCTTTAAAAAAGACTCTGTTTCTGTACTAATGATAACAATAGATCTTTCTAGTTCTCATTTTAATTGCTATCCACAGGTTGTGCCTGTCTGTTTTTATATTTTGATGATGTAATTATATTTGAAGTCACACGCGCACACACGCGCACACCAACAACAGCAAAAATAGCATGACCTGTGCAAGAAGTGAAACAATTCACAGGTCTAATCAGTTCAGGTTCTACACCCAAATATGTTTGGGCCTACATTTAGGAAAAAAGAAAACTCTGTTTTCAGCTTTTTATTTGCTTTGGTCATATTCTTAGCTGGCCCCTTACCGGGCTCCTTCCCTCAGCTTTTCTACCCTCATTTCCATCTCATATGAGGCAGCCAGGAGGCCCCTCTAAAACACGTGTGTGGACATTTCACTACTTTGCTGGGAAACACTTAACAGTTCCCAATCTTAAATACAGCCCAAGCCAAGTGACAGTCCTGCTTTCTCTGGGACTCTTCCCAGAACCTGTCACATTTCACACTTAGCTCCTATGTACTGTGGGGGTGAGCCCAGGATTTTAGGACCTTCCATGAACACATTTCCTTTAATTCTGATATATCTATCAACAAAGATGTAAGCAGCCACATTTAGATTTTAATTATGTGGTAAAGTAATAATGAGCATCAAAGTGATAGTTGAGCCGGGCATGGTAGCTCATGCCTATAATCCCTGTACTTGGGAGGCTGAGGAAGGAGTATCGTTGCGAGTTCAAGACCAGCCTGGGCTACAAAGTGAGCTCAAGGCCAGCCTGAACTGCATAGCAAGATCCTGTCTCAAAAACACCTAAAAAAAAAAAAAAAGTGATAGTTGACATTAATCAAAAGGGAGATATAATTTAATACAGCAGAAACATGTTAGAAGGGGCATGTTCATTACCTGAACCAAAGGTGGTAAAAACCAATAGCATAGTTGAAATTTGGTCAAATAGGACAAAGGTCTTAAAGACCAAACTGCACATGCCCAGCCCCTGGTTCTGGTTACCCTGACCAGAGCTTTTTTCTGAGAAAAAGGCAATAGAATAAAAAAAGGTCACATGCAAAGCAAGTCAATCACAAGTGAATGACAAGATCACTCACTGATTTCTAGATAACTATCCTGAAGAATCAATTTGGGTTATTCTGGGAGGGACCTTGTACAAAGCACAAAGATCACCAAGAAACCAGCTTGGAAGTACAGAAGTCAGAATACGCTGAGTCTACAAAGTCTGGAACTACTGCGCTCCAGGGAAACTTACCCCTGCTGGCTTGAGTGAAAATAATATAACTAAGTTGTATATTTAAGATATTCACACTTTTCATATCAGCTGACCCAAGTAGAAATAACCTATGAACATCACTATATCTCCACTAGAAAAAAACCCTGTCATGCGAGGAGTCATTAATTTTATTGGTTCTGTACGTGATGAGAACTGCAAAGTACCTTAAGAGAAGAACTGCTCTCTCCCTGAAGGAACTGATAAACCAGTGAATGGCTCTCATTCATACATGGTGTTCACCCAACTCTTTCCAGTGAGTTCAAGACAAGACGATTCTTAAAGTAGGACCTCTTAAACATTATCGGACCAAAAGGACCATGTGTTTGGAAGGCATTAATGTGTATTTGCATGAAAACTCAAAGAATTTGGACCCACAACTATACTGACAGCATTCCACACCCTTTCCTTGAGTTTTGCCCAAGTAGACTGTTATTATTTTTTACAGAATTCATTGTACCTAATCCTAGAATGACTGCAAATTCTGAGTAGCAATGACCTTGCTTCTACCCTGGGCATTTTAACAGCCCTGAAGAACAAGGAGTGAATGAACTCTTCTCTAACAGTGCACCACAATGTGCTTTTTTGATGGATTTCAGAGCATGTAGATGACAAAAGAGGAACTGCCAGCCCAGGAAACCTCTGCACCAGCACACAAGAGGGCCAACAACTCAGAAATACTTGCGGCCCCTTACCGTTCCCAAGAGCTCTTGGCTTGCATAGGTATATGTATGTGTAAGTAATTTTTAGCTCGACTGGTAATTTCTCGACCCATCATTGAGCTCAACGTTGTACTTAAGCCATGGTTCATAGCCATCAACAAGAAATTGGCACTGGGCTTGTAGCTTGGGGCACAGAGCTTTTACCAGTTGGCAAAGGCAGATTCCACTATTAATGAGTATGCCTTTTGTCAAGACAATTATGCATGAACTCAGCCCTGCACAAAGCAGGCAAGTCTTATGAAAGGCAGTGCTGAGGCATATGGGTGAGAGCACCGGGAAACTCCTTGACACCGGCATCTTCTGTAACAGCTACCTTTTGTGCAGAGAAGGTCTTTTTTAAGTCTTAGTGGAGAAAAAGTAGGGGGAGAAGCAATTTATTAACACAATTATTATCTGAATAGACCATGCTACTTCCCCATTTAGAAGAGCTTTTTTGATCCCTCTAATTCAGTAGAGAAATGAGTATCAATATAAGTCTTTGCAATTATGTTTTCACTAATTAGAGAATTAAAGGTACTCTGTCACATTGAGAACTTATTCAAGAACAGAGGGAAAAAAAGAATAGAGGGGAACTCATGAGAAAGCTATCTTGTGGTGGATGCAAAAATAAATGAAAAAAAAAAA
>PVLA01015015.1:0-27475 GCA_004027455.1 Hydrochoerus hydrochaeris | reverse complement strand
CAAATATCTAATCTTTAACTGGGAGAGGGGAGAAGGGAGAGGGGAGAGGGGAGAGGGGAGAAGGGAGGGGGAGTGATGGGGAGGGAAGAAGGGAGGGAGAGGGAGAGGGAGTGGAAGTAGGGGAGGGAGAGGGGAAGGGAGGGGAAAGGAGGGAGGGAGAGGGAGAGAGAACAGTGCAAAGACAGAAGAAAACTGTGGGTTTTTTTGTCTTTTTGAGATAGGTTCTCATAAAGCAGTTCAGGCTGGCCATGGCTCACTTTACAGCCATAGGCTGGTCTCAAACTTGTAACAATCTTCCTGTCTCAGCCTCCCGAGTGCTGGGATTATAGGAGAGCGCCACCACACCCAGCTCTCCTGAAAACTTTATTTTTAATACAAAGAAACAATGAAAAAGATAAGCAGCTATCTGAAATAGTGAGAGGCTATATAAGAACAGGAATATTCAAAGAACAACATTCTTGAACTCTTTTTTTCTTGAGACAGGGTCTCACTGTGTAGTTTAGGCTGGCCTCGAACTGAGTGATACTTCCTGCCTCTGTCTCCCTAGTACTGGGATTACAGGAGTGTGCCACCACACTGGTATATTGAATATTAAAGATCTAACAGATGTTAAAAACCAAATACAATAATCTAGGAAATATCTCAAAAAGCCAAATAAGGTCTATTAGATGAAAAGTAGGAGCAGATTAAGATTCAGTGATTACAATAGAAAGTCCAAGATCTAATTACAAAAACAACAGAGAAAAATCAAGGAAAGGAAATAACCAAAAGAATATTCAGAAATAGTACAATTTCTAGGGAGCTAAAATTCTCCTCTACTATAATAAATCATGTTTAATACTAATAAAGTAGTAGCACAGAAGTACACATAGTCAAAAATACCAGAACAGCAAATATTTGAAAAGGACTAAATGAACTGCTTTTTCTCTTACAAGCAGTTTAACAGCTGCTGACTTCTTAAAACTATATGCACTAGGCTTTGTTTTGAAACTTTTTTTAAAAAAATGAACAAACTCCTATAATCAATAAGAAAAAATCTAATAGAAAAGTGAGCAAATGATATAAATAATGAATTTTTAAAATGGCTCAGTGTTGGGGGTATAGCTCAGTGGTACAGTACATGCCTCATACATGATTCCATTTCTAGCAACAAAAAAGGCATATAAAAATGATGATAAACCAGGATAAGCAGGGCCAGGGATTTAGTTCAGTGGCTAAGTGCCTGTCTGGCAAGCATGAGGTCATGAGTTCAATCCCCAGTACCAAAACAAACAAACAAATAAACAAAAACAGGATAAGCATTCTAGATAAATCGAATTCTGAGATATACAGAGGCTGAGCACAATGGTGCAAGCCTGTAATCCCAGCACTAGAGAGACTAAGACTAGAGGACTGCCACACAATTTTGAGGTCAGCCTGTGCTACAAAGTGAGTTCAATGCCAACTTGGAGTACAGAGTGAGACCCTGTCTCAAAGCAAAAAAAAAAAAAAAAAACAAAAAAACACACACAGATGACAAAAAAGTGACAACCTATGGAAAACTGACAACGTTTGTACAATGTTAGTGGAATTTTAAAGTTGATACTTTTGTCCCCCCTCCTTTTTGAGACAGGATCTCACTATGCAGTTCAGGCCAGCCTGGAGCTCATTTTGTAGCCCAGGCTAGTCTCAAACTTCCAACTATCCTCCTGCCTCAGCCTCCCGATTGTTAGGATTACAGGTGTGCACCACCACACCCAGTATAAAACTGATACCATTGTTGAGAGACATCTTAAACCTTAGCTATGTATTTCCTTTGACAGAAGTTCCACTTTTAGCACATGGTACAAAAATGTTGACTTCTGTTTTTGTTTTTTGGTTTTTTTTTTTTTGCTGCCTCTGGGATGGAACACACAACCTCACGTTTACAGAGTGGGGCCTTAGCCAACTGAGCTAAAGCAGGGAGCACAAATGTTGACTTCTGTAGAGATGTTCACTGTATCATTATTTCCTATAAACAAGGAACACTGGTCAAATAAAATACAGTAGTTTAATGCTATAAAATATTTTTTGCAGTGGTTAAAATATAGCAGAGAAAGATATCAAAACAGGTTAAATAAGACAAGTCAAACAACAATATGTAAAAAAGACAAATATGTTTGCAACGTGTATCTAAAAACAAACATTAAGCCATTAACTGAGAGGAACAAAACTGGAAACATAAGTAAAGCAGGTATGGAATGAAGAAAGGCTTTATTATCTGTTTTTTAAAATAATCCAGAATAAATTTACTACATGTTATCATTTTTTAAATAGTGGAAAAGAAACATAAATGTGAAAATTTCAGTTCAACATTCATGAGTTGTTCTATTAGCAATATCAGAGTACTTATTTACATCTTCAAATGTTTTTTGAGTATCAATGTTTCACATATCCTCTTATAGTACTGTTTGTCTCAGGATCTCCAGCGTCCAACGTTTCTTTTAAGAAGTTTATATAATGTATCCAAAGGTCAACACTAAGAGGTATTGCCTGAAGCTCCCTGTGATACACCTAAGAAGAAAACAATCAACTGTACTTCACATACTTAATTATTCCTTAACAAAGAGGTAACACTGTGTTATCTGGTGAACCTTAGAAATACTAATTACTGGAATTTTGTTTAAATAATCTACCATTACCATTTGGGTGGAGTTTGGATAGAACATGGCAATGTTCTGATCCCCACGTGCAGAGTCTTGATCTTCAAAGCGCAGCAGTCCCTGCATTCTGACCGGGTTGTGTGGGCAGGCTTTGGATTACAGACCATAGGGCACAGACCCATTAGAGCATCAATGACAGCATCTGACCAAAAATGCAACAAGACATAGCAAATGTGACTAGCAAACCAACTATATTGTTTGGAAAATGAGAAATTAAATGTAAGTGAGAGAAAAGCCCTGCCCTATTTGTTAAGCTGCAGTGTAATACAGAGGCTGGCACTGCAAAGCTTGACAAACTGTAGAGGTTTAACGCACCTGCCAACAAAGAAAGAAAATATTAGCTACAAATGCCACAAGAGTGACAAATGCAAATAAAATACCCTATAAAAATTGTTTGACCATAAATGGTAGGTACTGCCAGCCAAAAAAAAGTCTTGTTTTGTTATTAATTGGCTTACAGTACCTAATAAAGATAACTTTATTCAGTGATATATGCACCTCATCTGATTGTTTAAAGTTGTCATGTCATTTTTCAAGATCTGCATACTTTTTCCAGTAACCATAGCAATACGGATAGTGTATGAAAAATTTGTCAAATGCTTTCCTGGCAGCCAACAAGTGATTCTGATGAAAATAAAACAAGATGTTTAAACATCCTAGAAATTGATTTTAAAAATAAATAAATAAGGAACTAACCCTGTCAAAGACAAGGTAACTTCTTTTTCTTTTTTTGATAGTGCTAGAATGGCCTCCCATGCTGTACCACTGAGCCATATCCCCAGACCTACAAGGTAGCTTTTACTTCAGCAATGTCACACATCTATACAAACTCTACTGGCTCTACACCATATACAAATGCTTCAAGTTATCTTCAAAGCTAAAAGTGAATGGATATGTTATTCAGCTTAATCTAAAAATTTCTTAAAAAGTCAAATTTTCATTACAAAACAGCAAGTCTTTTTTTTTAAAAGCAAGTCTTGAACTGGTATTATTTAGCTAATCTGTCTGATATTACTTAAATAGTTACTAAACTCCTGTCCTACATATTGAAGCAAATATACCCAGCCTGTAAAATCCTGAGGATTATTTTCAACAGTTTTCCAAAATTTGTCATATTCTGGAGGAAAATTTGCTTCAGCTTCTGTCGCTGTCACTGGAAGGTCCACAGTATTTGTCATTTCAGTTTCTTCTGTAGTTGCATTCACATTGGGAGAGCCATCAGGTGACTGTTCCATTTCTGTGACATTCATAATCTCAGTACTGAAATCAGCAGGGTGTTCTACTATGGTCTCTGAACTGTTGCCCATGCTGCCATTATTAGAATTTCTGTACTCATCCATGTGAGAGTTTTGCATAGCTATTTCTTTTGTCTTCAGTTAACAATCTATGGAAACACACACCAAAGTGGTTATCTGGCATCAACAATACCTTTTAAAAGCCCTATTTAGCTACTAAGAAATATGTCAATTTGAATATACCTGACTGATCCTTTCACCTCCAAGTAATGAAAAACTCATTGGTAATAGTTTAAAACAAACAGGAATTTATTTTCTCTCACAACTGGAAACTGGCATTGTATTACAGGCTTGATGACACCAGGACTGGTATTTCCTAATTTTCTTGGCCAATTCTTTACTACTTCATAGACATAAATTACTTGAAACATGTTCAAATTCCAGGTAGGCATAAAGTAGAACAAGGAAGAACTGTACTAGTCATGCCCATACCTTTTAATGAGAAAAGCAAGGGGCTGGGGATTTAGCTCAGCAGTTTAAGCACCTGTCTGGTAAGTGTGAGGTCATGAGTTCAATCCACAGAACCAAAAAAAGAAAAGAAAGGAAAAGCTTTCCCAGAGCTCTGCAGCAAGTTTTCTTTTTCAATCTCATAATTCTTTATATGGGATTAGGCATACTGCTGTCCTGAATAAAATTAATGTTTTATTAATGAGGAAGATGCTGAAATGGGATAATAATGTCCACCACAAAACATGCAACTTTTCTGCAGATAAAGCATCAGCATGTTCCCAAATATACTGATCTAGAACGCCACCATTCAGAGTACCCCTATGGGTAGTTCTTTTCCTCTCAATTATTAAGAGAACTGAAAACAAGTACAACTTCCTGGGCCTACAATTCAGAAACATTAAGGTTGAGGCCAAGGAATCTCTGTTTCTTTTAAAGAGCTCACCAGCTGACTTTTGTGGGAGCTAGACTTGAAACTTTCTATATATGATAATGAAATCCAGAGTTTTTTAAGTAGTAATAAAACTGCACACACATATAAAAAAATGTAGCAAGCCAATCCATAGTTGGCTTTCTTTAAAATAAAAAATTATCCTTTTGCTCTGTTCAAATAACTAAGGGTAGCCAGAGATGTAGCTCAGTGGCTTAAGCGCCTGCTTTGCAAACGCAAGGTCATGAGTTCAATCCCCAGTACAAATAAAAAAAAAATTAACTAAGGGTAACCAAGAAAACAACGTTCATCCTACTGCCATGAAGAGAACAGCTATTAACAATTCTACTGCATTCTATTTCCTTGGGTGTAAATTCTGTATTCTTATACATACATATTGCATGTGTCTGTGTGAGAAACCAACATAGATATAATTCTATCAAAAAAATAACTTCCATATTGTCACTGTAAAGAAACTGCTTCAGAAACCAAGCTCATTCAAAATTATTTAAAAAAACAAAAATTCTAAGAAAAAAATAATTTCCTCCTGTTTGATGACTTTGATTAATGTCATCAACTTTTCCAAGCTGAAAACCACTTCAAGCCCTACAAAAAAAAATAATTTCTCAATTTCCTACCCACTTCCTCCTCCTAAAAAAAGAAACATTTGAATATTTTTCCATAGTGTATTAGCTACCAGTTGTTGAGGTTTTAATAAGTCAATTTTTAAAAAATGACCGTTGCTTGACATTATAACAGCAAGCAGAAACACTGCAGATGTACTGAAACAATGCACAGAATTTGGAGACCGATGCATTTATGTTGACAGGCACTGATCTGGATCATTCCTAGAATATTAAGCCCCTGGTGGTCTAGGGTTTTCATATGCTGCAAAGCAGAAGGTACAAAGGAAGTACAAGGTGAGACAAAACAGCCTGGCAGTTCTGATTAAGCTAGCAGGATGAGGTGATCAGTTACAAGGGTACATTAATGATCATCAGTTTATAAAGCTTGGTACAATGGTCGCTTACTCTCTCATGGTTACAGGGTCAAGAAAGTAATTACAAAGCCATGCAGCAGTTATAGAACCAGGCAGTTTCAAAAGAACAAAGTTTTAAAAAGAACAATTTCTCTTGTATAATTTTTTCCCTTTCAATGTACTCTGAGTCACACTATCTTACCTACTCTATTCTAACTGCATAGTTAAGTGGGACATAAGAGTTTTTTCTGGAATCAGCAACTTTACCACACCCCTGTATCTACAGAGACTGCCAATTACCCCACACCCTACAATTACAGTGTTGTAAAAAGGATTAAGAACACCAGCCTTTCCCTTAGGAAAATCATTTTGCTGATTACTTCATAAAATGAAGCCAAAAGAATACACTGAAATTACTTAGTAAGTTATCCCAACATATTCTTTATAGTGTGTCAACAGTACTGGCATTAGTTTATTCTTAGCAACCACTAATAACTTCCAACTCACAACACAAAGTAGCAAAGAGCACAGAATAACTTTTTTTTTGAGACATCTCACTATGAAGACTGGCCTTGAATTAACTTATGTAGCCCAGGCTGGCTTCTAATTCACAGAAAATCTCCTGCCTCAGTCTTCCAACTGCTGGGATTACAGGTGTGCACCACCACACATGGCCAGAATAATTTTTAAAAGAAAGTATGGTACTGACATTAAAACAAATCAACCAACTGCACAAAACAGAAAGCCAAAGTCATAAATCCTTTTGTATGTACATGGTCAATTAGTGTTTAACAAGACAACTGAGACCACTCAATGAGAAAACGTATTCTCCCAAACAAGTGGTGTCAGGGAAAACTGATAGTACAAGAATAAAATTCAACCTTTATCTTTCATTACATACAATAACTAATTCAAAAACAGACTGAGAACTTAAATGTGAAATATAACACTATAAAACTTCTAGAAGAAAACGTATAGCAAAATTTTACTGATATTGGGTTTACCAAGATTTCTTGGGCACTACGCTAAAAACCCAGGTGATAAAATAGATAAATGGAACTTGAGGTAGTGAAGCACAGGATTGGGGCATGGTCAGCCCATTTGCAAAGCAGACATGAAATATCAATCATGAAGACCCAGAACACATGAGCAGAAAAGCAGTTCCCAAACACTATTCCTGTCAGGTGTGCTGGCATGTATCTGTAATCTCAAGGCTGAGACAGGAGGATTACTGAGTCTGAGGCCAGCCTGGGCTAACAAATTCAAGACCAGCCTGAATTGCATAGTGTGACTTAGTAAAGATAGCTAAGTAGAACTATTACAGGCAGTCAGACAGGGCTAGGCCCTTGAGGGAGTCAGTGCGGTGGAAAAGAACACATTACAACTGTGGCTGGAGGCACATCTGTTGAAGGTCTAGTAGGTTCAAGATAATGAGAAGTTCTACACACCTCCCCAAAAGATAAGGTAATTGTATCACCTTGCCCAATAAAGCCTTGATAGGGGCAACCTGCTCGGGACCCCCCTTCTGTCTCTCTTCAAACAGAAGCTTTCTCACAATAAATATATTCTACTCTTCACTTCCTTTGTTCCTAAAACTCATTCTTTGATTTTAGAGAACACAAACTTGCGGACATAGTAGGTCAGGAGTCTTATTCCCTTATATCACAATGAGATTTATTATAAGGAATTGGACTCACATCATTATAGTGACTGTGAAGGGCCTCAGTCTTCTGTTGCTAAGATATCCAAGAAAGCTTGTGGTGTAGTGCAAAGGCCTGAGAATCAGATAACTGGCAGTGCACATTTGAATCTGAGCCTGAGAGCCTGAGAACCAAGAATGCCAAAGGCAGATCAATGTCCCAACTCAAGCAATGAGACAAAGAGCAAATTCATCCTTCCTGTCCTTGCATTCTATCCTGGTCCTCAACAGGTTGAACCATCTCTTACCACCTTGAGAGAGCCATCTTCCGTACTTAGCTCATGAAAACACCTCATAGACCCAGAAACAGTGTTTACCCCAACATCTGGGGATCTCGTAGGCCAGTCAAGTTGGCACATAACATTAGTTATCACAATATTTGTTATATCTACCCCCCCCAAAAAAACCCTGGATAGACAACATTCCCCCCGAGTGGGTGCCCAGGGCCTCCTGATCCATTCCTTCCTAAAAAGGTCTTTGATCTTTCCATGTATCAATATTACCTAATAATACTTGTAATCTCATTGGCTGACCCACATTATACACATCTATAACTTCCTCTGTGAAGTGGGGTCTGTGGCAACCAACTCTCTGGTCCCCTCCTATCTCTCAGGAGCTATCAATAAATTTTTTCTGCTCTTAACCTCCGTTGTTCCTTAAAATCCTTTGATTCTGGGGAACACAAACTTGGTATATCTGATATCCAGCAGTTTGGGAGTTATATGATTTCTCCAGTATCACTGGGACTAATCCAAATAGCACTTGAAGAACATAGTGGTATAAGCCCATATATAAGGAGAGGCTGAGGTAGAGTAGCTGCAGTGAGCTCAAGGCCAGCCTAGATTACAGTAAATTGAAGGCCACCCTGAATTACATAATGAGATTCTGTTTAAAAAAAAGAGAAAGTGCATCCTCAATTCTGCTGTGAAATCAAACAGGTTTTTGATAGGACACCTAGATCTGATGTCAGCCTAAAAAACAGGAGGTTTAAAAGATGTCTGCAGCCAGGCATGGTGGCACATGCCTGCAATCCCAGCACTCAGGAGACTAATGCAGGAGTTCAAGGCCATCCTGTGCAACATAGCGAGTTCAAGGCCAGCCTGAATTACATTGCCAGAACTTATCTCACACCAAGAAAGGGAGGGGAGAGGAGGGGAGGGGAGAGGTTTTCTGCCATTAACCTCAAGGCCACTGTGATTTCTCTCTTTCGTGGCTTGCTCTCATTCTGTACTTCTTTCCCTACTTTTAACAAAACCTCAATATCTTTTTCACCCATCCTGTGCAATTCTTTGTTCAGTACAACAAGAACCTGGAAAGAATCCTGAGAAAAGACTGACAATACCCCAGAACCCTGGTCACAGTAGGACAGAAGAAACAAAACTAGGCAGAAGAGAGACAAGCAAAATCCTAATTTTAAAAATGAAAATTACAGGTTTAAGACCCAAGACCAGTTAATTTTTTTCCTTTCCTCTCAGATCACAATAAGCCTGGGCAACACCTTTTCACCTGAAAGAGTTCTGCCATTCCCTTCTTACTTGTAAATAGTCCCCTTTTACCTATAAATTAGAAACTTTTTTTAACTCAAGAGATATTTAAGGAGAATAAAGCCAAACAAAATCAAACAGAATAAAGCCAATCAAAACAAAACAGTGACCGTGATATGACTTCAAACAAGATAACAGGAAATTAAAAATGGCTACCATAATGTCTTTTTATCTTCAACATAGCTGCCCATAGGATTTCTCCTAGTTGGACCACAACCCACCCACCAGACCAAGACTTTCATACACATACACAAATGTGTATTTCATACACATTATGAAATTCTGCAGATGTCTACCACTAAAATCACATAAATATTCCAATTCAAAACTGTAGGGCATCTCAATTCTCTGTTTTGCACTCAAATGCACCCTAAAATCTCTATTAAACCCTTCCCATGCCTCTTACTAACCCATCCTGAAAATTCTGTTCTTGACAACAGGAGTCAGCAAACCAGAAAATTTAGTCCATAAAAGGGTAAATTAGGTTGTTTTGTGCGATTTTTTGGCACAGTTGAGAGACAAAGACAGAGATAAGAAAAGTCTGTATTGCTGGTGCGGATGACCCTCGAAGGAGACAAAGCTGGGAGCCACTTTTATGGGATTGAGATGAGGTGGAGTCTACATGAATGGACAGGTCATTGTGTCAGGAGAGGACTGGAGGACCTTTTGACGTGGGGGTGGAGTCTGAGTGGACAGTATCAGAAGAGAATTGGAGGACCTTTGGCACATGTGCAAAAGGGAAGTGGAAAGTTTATTTTTGGAGGGACTAGGAGGACACAGAAGTCACATTTGCTGTTGTTTTTGGGCTCAGCTCCACAATGGACCACCACCTGTAGAACCTAGTAGAGTCCATTCAAGTGGAATCCATCATTCCCATCTTTTCATTATGCAACAACTGTCTTACATTGCTTCCTGCTGACAAGGAGTATCATGGTGGGGGTTGTCAGGGTGACGCAGTTGTTGGGATGATGGTTTAGGTCCCTGTAGAAGCTGGTGCCAAGGTCTTGGCCAGACCAAAGAGTTCTCTGGTAGTGAAGGCCCATACTCTGGATTGGAGGAACTTATAGAAAAAAAGTTTAAAAAGGCAGAGTATAATGATTAACAGTGTAATTATCATTGTGAGGGGTCCTAGTAGGGGAGGATGTATGGGGTCCAGGTTTTTTAGTCTGTCCACCAGGGAGGAAATCCCTGGGAGAGCATATGGTTTTCCCATGCAACATAATTCTGAATTTTTTGACATGTTCATTACAACTCCTGATTGACAAAAAAAATTCTCCCCCAAGCATAGCCCATGTTTCCCCTTTTTCTGCTGTTATGATGTCCAGTGTTGGGCTATATTTAAGGTTTACTGCTGCCAGGCTACTGATTTGCATTTGTAACATTTGAACTGATGAGGCAACCTCTAGAAGTTGTTGGTTTAGGCTGTTGGTGTAGGGATAATGAAGTTCCTATCCCAGCCACTCCCAGACTCATACCTACAGTAGAGTCAATGCCCATCCCAGCAAAAATTAGGGTATGAAGGGTCGTAGGGTGGCGAGACTCAGAGGACTGAAGTGAGATATTAATTTTTTTTGATGTTATTATTTTTACTTCTGGAGTTACAAAGCCAATGTAGCATGCTCTGTATTTTTTGAAGGAAGGCCAGTGTAGACGCCTATGGGGCAGGTAAGGAAGTGGCCTTTAGGTGGGCATGGTGGCTGTGATTATACATGATGTACACATCAGTTAAAAAAATCCTACCTGGGTGTCAGGATGGGAAAAGGCATGGGGTAGGGGTAAAGGTTGTTAGAAGACCTATTTTAGGGCAAGATGTGGGTGTGGAGTCTGTGGTGTTTCACATGACAGGGGAGGCCATATATAGGTCCTGTTGTAGGGGTAGGCAAAGCCAGCTGTTATATTAAAGGAGCTTTAGAAGGCATGAGTGAGATTGAGATACTGATATACAGATTGGTATTGAGGATTTTTGAGACTGGATTGTGGATTTTTGGAATTAGGAGGCAAGTTTTTGGGTACAGATAGTATTAACGGTATGTGGACTTGAAGGTTGATTGTTAGGGAGTGGGTAAGATTAAGTATTCATTGGATAGAGAGTATTCCTGGGTTTCTGCCATGGTTGTAGATTTCTCATTTGATGGGTTTTTCACAGGGGTCATAGTGGGGATTTCTCATAATGATGTAAGCTGTCCAGTGTTTGCAATGTGTGTGGCACTGAATTATACTGTGATGTGTGAGTCTGAATTTTTCCAAGATACCCTCCAGACACTGTCCACTCACCTAGCCTCCACCTCTACACCAAAAGGTCTGCCAGAGTTTTCCTGACACAATGACCTGTCCACTCACAGTCTCTACCCCATCTCAATCCTATAAAAGCAACCCCCAGCTTTGTCTCCTTTGATGGTCTTTATAGTCCCCAGCAGCCCTCATGCACCAGCAATAAAGGCTTTTCTTATCTCTTTGTCTTTCAACTGTGCCAAAAAACCTAACATATTTGTCTGTTTGTTTTAGGTTCTCATTTCAGCCTTAAGAACCTTCTCAGACTCAGCCCAATGAGGGAAATATATCAAACTTACAATTTTTTGTGTATCAAAGAACATAACCAACAGTGTGGAAAAGCAACCTATGGAATGGGAGAAAATTTTTACCTATCACATGAAAGAAACCAGATCTTTTCTAATGAAGGATATAAACAGGACTGCTTCCATCTTAAAACCAGTCTACCCCTGGCAGTCCTTTGGGAACACACTGAATTCTGGGAATCACCTAAATTCTGGTAATAATAGCTGCAGACCTAAAGATAGCTTATCAATGTAAGGTTCAAATCGGATGGGACCTGACTCTGCCAGCCCCCAACCTGCTTGCCAGCAGAGGCACTACTCTCTGCAGGGAACTCAGCTCAGATGGAAGTTGTCATAATCAAGCATAGGAGGTCACAAAGGAAGTAAGATAGGACAAGGAATTTTGCAGGTCTTGGGAACATCTGCAGAAATTTACACCAAACACTTCAAGAACTTTGCCCACTGAGGTACAAGACTGCCAGAGAACTCTGACTGCAGACATTTATTAAAATCTTCCCACCTAATGCCCTCTGCCTTCTTTCCATCCCTACAAAAGGGATACACTTTTCTCTGTTAGGAAAGACAGTCTAGCCCCTCTTTGCCTGTCTGCACCCAGGCAAATAAATTCCAAGCCATGCCGCCTTTACACAAGCATGGTGGTCTCGGTTAGTATCCCACTCCCCTGCCAGGTTATAATCAATAGCCAAAATGGTGTATTCCCAACATCCTCTCCCCTCCAGCTTCTCCTTCCCTTCTGCAACCTTTAAAAGCCTCCCCTCCCACAACTTAAACTAGCCTATTGAGATGCACTTTAAATCTTCAACCCAACCAATGAGGGGAAAAAGATCAGCTGCTTCTCCAGTGTTAAGGATAATAGAGCCAACTTTTCTTTGTCCTATGCATCTACTACTTCGTTGCTGGGGTGTACTTGTGCCCTTTTGCAAAAGCAAATTTGTCTTACAGAGGTTTCTTGGTGTCTGAATGCTTTATTACCTGCACCAACGAATTGAATCTGAGGGCTTATTTCCAACAATATAACCAAGAACAATATAATCAAAATAAACAATATATTTTACTACCTAAAATATATAAGAACTCCAACAACACAATATCAAAAAAATCAAATTATCTATCAGGGTGATGGACACTTGTAATACCAGTACTCAAAAGGCTGAGGCAGGAGGACTGTTTGGGTTTGAGGCCAGCCTAGGCAACATAGTGAGTTCAATGCTAGCCTGAACTATATGGCAAGACCTTGTCTCAACAACAAAATATGTAATACTAGTACTCTGGAAGTTGAGACAAGATTGCTATGAGTTTGAGGGCAATATAGGCAACACAATCATTTCAACCCAGCTTATCTCAAAAACCAAAAAAATTTTTAAAAAATACCAAAGAGAAATTATAAGCTAACTTTAGGGTCTTGTCCTTGTCCTAAAGACAATGGGAAACCAAAGAAGTTTAAATTTGTTATTTTCACATCTGTCTATTCCATTTACTCTTCAATTTAGATTGAAGTCTATAATTTCCTTGCTTATAAATCCAACTAAACATCTTTCAGTTCATCTTTCTAAACTACTTTTCACAGATTCAACAGAAATAACTTCCTTCTACTTTCTTGTTTCTTTTTATTTTCACTTAATTGACCTCACCTAGCTTCCTTCCTACATGGGTTGCTCCTTTATTCTTTTTTTGGGTTTGTTTTTTGAGACAAGGTCTCTCTACATAGTGCAGCTGGCACTGAACTCAGTGTATAACTCAAATTGGTCTCAAACCTGCAGTAGTGATCCTCCTGCCTCAGTCTCCAAGCAAGTAGCACCATGCCTGGCTGCACCTTTATTCTAAAGAATCTTTTTTTTTCTTTCTACAGTCCCCTAAGAATCAGTATCACTAAAGATTTTGTCCTTGGCCCTCTCCTTTTCCAAATCAACACTGTCCCTGGGCTGATCACGTCCTCCTCTTTGATATCATTTCTTCTTGGTTTCTAGGTCACACCACCTCCTCATATTACATCTTCCTATCACTGTGACCACCTCTCAAGAGTTGGTACTCCTCTTCCAGCTGCTCTTTTAATGTTACTAGTGCTCCAGGCCTGTCCTTGATCATCTTCTCTACCTCCATTAACTCCTAATCTCACACTCTTTCAAATACTCCAACCCACACTGTGGAGGATCACCTGACAACTCTCCTTGAATAAAGAGCAATTATCTCCATTTTGGCTAAATCTGGTCCTAGCTCCCTGTATGAATATGTACAGAGCTGGCTAAGCCATTTCCTTTTCCCTTCAATTGGCTAAAATTTTCAATTGGTAATCTTTGAAGCTACGTCACAGTCACCTACAAGCCCCACCCCACCCCTGTGACTCCTATCAAAAAATGGTAGCAAGGACAGGATGTAGAGCCATAGCTACAGAACTGTTAATTGGGTTGAGCATCAAGAAAAGAGGCTATGACTTCCTAAGGCAGAAAAGTTTGCAAATCAGAGTTGAAGCTAAACATTAAATGCTCCTTCAATTGTGTTAGACAGATTGATCTTTCTGCATATCCTTCTCTCTACCTATTGTAGAGGTGCTTTCAAGCCTGCTACATTTACAGTACTCCAATTCACAACACTCACATATTTTCCCTCCATTCTCAGTCACTCAACCTCAAGCCACTCCCTTTTGCACAAATTACTAAAATCCAGGCTAGGCCCTGGATCAAGGCCTTTGTTCCAATGAATCTTCATCCTGGCCAGGCATAGAACCCCTTGGCACCCCCACAATTATAAATAAACATTAATGCCTTTATTCTCACTGTGGGTTGCACTGGAAGTGGTACACTGGAATTAACTCACCAGAATTCCAGTAACTTTTCCATGAGATTATAATTACCAACTTTCCAGACTGTGATGAGGATAGCAAAGGGATCTCTATACTAGACCTCTTTTCCAAACTCAAGAGCCATATATCCAATTGCCTCCTTGACATCTCCTGCATATGAAATGATTTCAACAGTAAAATGTCCAAGTTTATGACTGATCTGTCTCCCAAAATCTGTGTATCCATAACCTTCCCTATCTCCACTGAGAAAAGCCCTTCTTCCAGCTGCTCACCAAAAGCATTCAAATTGTCTTTGACTCTCTCTTTTCTCCCACACCCAACCAATCTGTTAGGGCATCTTTCACAAGTTACTCAGAACACCATTTCTTGTAATATTCACTTAAGCCACGACACTCTCAGAATACTATCACAGTGTTCTGTAACATTCTACAGGCCTCTTGCTTTTTCTCTCGTCCCACCTCATTCCCGCCTTCTTGTATTGGTTATTCTCAACACAGCAGTTAGTGATGTTTCAAAAATGTAAATCACACCTCTGACTTCACCTTGCAGTACTCTCACTCTCAGCAGTCACACTCCCATCTTGTTAGCTCACATCCACTCTCTCCAGCCTTTGCACTGCTGTTTGTTCCCTAGGCCCAGAATGATCTTCCAGATACACAGGTCCCTTCCTCACCTTCTTTACTAAAAACACCATCATCTAACTCTAACCCTAACCTACTTGGGTCAAATGACTTAAAGTTGTAAATTGTTTCTACCCGAGCACTTTGCTCTACCTTTTTCCTTTTGATTCAGAGAAATTATTACATTCCAAGCAGTGAATATTTATTTAGTATACACTACTATAAGAATTAGCCAACTGCTTTTTTTCACACCATTATTGCTATAATGTAGTTTCCTTTCCATTTTCAAATGGAAAATAGAAAAGTTTCCCTAATGCTTTACATAGTAAAAGTATGTTTTATGACAATATAACACAATTACTCCCACACACTGTATATGGAGTACTAAGCAGATACCCATTTGTGAGAGAATGAAGGCACCGCATGAGGTATCATTATGACTTCAATTACTAGCTATTAATGATAATAATAAGAGATGTTACTAAACAAATCTTTTGTCATTTCCCCATTTTGAAGGATGAAGAAATAAAAATTTAAAGCTAAATAAACTTCAAGTTTACCTGTATTATAAGAAACAGAGCTAGGATTCAATCCCATCCTAACACCAAAAACTGGCTTCTTCTCTACTAACTTCTACACCCCCTCCCCCATACACCTTCTTAGTTTCACCACCTTGGGACCTTAGCCTATGTAGTTTCTTCTACCTGAAATGCTCTCCCAAGTCTCTATCTCACTAACACATTCCCATTGAGTGTCTTCAACTAACTAAAGCTGACTCATTGTTCTAGGCAAAGTTTAAACATCACTACTTGAAAAGTATTGCCACACTACTCCAGTAAGTTAGGCTGCCTGCAGTAACAGACCCATAAAATCCTGTCTTTTTCACCACACCATATTGTAATAATTGTTCTGTGTTTCTTTTCCTTACAATATTTCTTAAGGGTAAGGAACAGACCTACCAGTACAGAGAGATACAGTACATCTAGAGCCCTAGAAAACATTCAGTTTTCACTGAATAAAAAATAGCACTAGGGTCTTTAGTCACCCATACTGAAGCCTAGCATATCATTTTTATTTTTTTGTGGCATATTACTTTCATAACCAAATGAAAATGAAGTGATAAGTGTTTCAGCACTAGAACAGAATTGAATTAAAGAGCTAGTTTCCTACTCATTAAGCAACTCTGAGACAATTAATCACATTAAGTAAGCCTCATCCAAAAAATAAACATGCAAATTTTGCTATAAAAATTAACTATTTCACCAGACAAGGTAGCATGAGCCTGTAGCCCCAGCACCCTGGGAGGCTGAGGCAGAAGGATTGCACCATTCAAGGCTACTTCACAAGCTCCTATCAAAAAACAAACAAAAAAGATGAAAACAAAAATCTCCAAAATTCAACTCTTCTTTTCATTCACAGTACTGTTAAAATTTAATTTTTAATCTACCCCCTAGATAGATGTTTTTCAAAGTGCAGATGGCTTCAAACCAATTTCTAATTGTTTAGTGGAAAAACAAAAACTCAGAGTGCATACACACATTAAGTGCGTATTGTTGAAACACACACAATTCAACTATTACAGAGTTGTACTGTCACATGTACATCCTTTATTAAGGGTTCAGTCAAAAAATTTGAAAACCATTTATCTATTACTACAATAAACTAGTATTACTAGGGGCCTTGTGTCCCAAGAACCTAAAATGGTTCCTGGTGTATGTATACTTAGCATGAATAAGCATCTCCAAATCAGTGATAAAGGACAGCCCTTAATTTTTCAAACATACTAATCATACAATATTCTTCCTAACTGCTATTTCCAGAGCCCATTTACATTCTTCATGTCTGAGTTATAACACATGCTATTCTCTCAGACTAACAAAACTTTCAACTCACCAAATCAATGGATATCTTTTCCCTATTATATACTTTCCTGTAAAATTATATGATAAGTACTGCCCACCTTCTCACTTGAGGCATAATTCTATTTTCACTTTACAAAAAAATTCTACCTACACCTCTGCATGGCTAAAGGGGGAGGGGCAAAAAAATTACAGGATAAAGTACAGAAGTATGGAAAGAAACATGAAAAATTACAGAGTGAATATGCAGAATATGGAAAAATTAGGTTCTATATTATACGTTTTAGCTTTTAGTATACTTACATTACATGAAACATCTTAAACACCTAACAATCAGGATGCTATCTTAAAATTTACAAGATCTTTTGGAGTATAACTTAAATGATCAATATTTATTTAACAGGGGCCAATAGACCTAATAGCTTCTTTTTTGGTTCTGTGTATGTCTCTTATGTTTGCAGATGTAATCTATAATCTACACCAGAGGTAATCTATGTTGAAACATTTAAACACTTGATTATGTGCCAGAAATTGGAATTTATATGTGTGTGTGTGTGTGTGTGTGTGTGTATGTTTAAATAAGCATCTGTAGCCAGAGGTTTAGCTCAGCGGCCTAAGTGCCTGCTTGGAAAACTCAAGGTCGTGAGTTTGATCCCAGGCTCCAAAAATAAATAAATAAACATCTGTATTATCAAAAATATCTGTATTATTGTCAGATTTGTTTAAAAAAAGGTACCATTTGTCTTCAACTATTACTTTCTTCTTCTTTTGGCTTTTTTTTTAAGTTCTGTCTTAAACAGAATTATTCACTAACATACCATAAAAGGTTCTGTTCTATTGAATATAACATAGTTTTTAGCATTTGGCTTATAAAACCCTTTTTCTTAATTCAACTATAAGCAGGTAGGAATATTACCAAATACATATTCTCAGACTTTAAAAAATAAATCTTGCTTTTCTAATCTCACTTTAAATATCTCACACCACCTGCTATCAGTCAGGAATCTCTAGTTAACTCCTATTTGAGTTGACAATCTAAGAACTATTCTTCAGAACTATTCCTTTCCACATTACTTTATCCCCACCTGAAAGCGAATGGCAGAAGGTTCTAACTTTTGCAACTCTAGAAGGGGCAAAGCATGAAAGAACCTGACGGCAGCTGCTTGCTTGGGTTTGTTTTTTGTTTTTTTTTTAAGCCGACTGAAACTCCCACAGAGCCCAAAATACTTAAAATTCCAACATAACCTTCATACTTCCTGTACAAACCGTGCTTTAAGCCTCAACTTTTCCAGCTGTGAAAAGTTTATTTCTGAACAGATGAAAGCAGCGGCCAAACAACCTTAAGTCCTCTGACAGAAGACCATGAATAACAAACTAAGAACTTCAAACTGACGTAACATTACTATATGGTATTACAGCATCTTCAATAATGCATTAACAGCATTATTAAAGTATTATTAAATTAAAAGATAGGTTAAAGCAAGAAATACACCAGTGCTGGTCGCCGAATACAAAAGGTAAAAAAAGGTAAAAACACATAAACATTCCTTTCCAAGATCCTACTATGACGTTTCATGACGTTTTTGTTTCTTGCCTATCCTGCCAAAAGCTCTGGCTGATCTTTGGGGGTGCTGCAATCTGGGGTTCCCAAAGTACTGCTGTATAGTAGCAAGAACACAGCCTTCTACAAGGCGCCCCGATGCTTTACTGATAGAATTTGCACGGCACCCTTCTGACGCTCTGGGCACTGCTAAGGAGACTCTTGCCCTCGCAGCGGTCCGGGCCACGCTGGACCTCGGCTAGAACAAACAGGGCTCCACAGTCGTGCCTAAATCGCATCCTACATTCAAGTGGCGATAGCCCACTCCCCCACACCCCACCTAGCGCCCCCCTGGAGAGAAGCCTTCGGTCTCAGAGCAAAAACCTCGCACGGCCCCACCCAACAGGCGAGCAGCAGAAAGCGACAGGCAGCCGGACGCCGAACTCAGGCCAGGCCGCGCACGCACGGGGCAGGCGGACAGCGAGGCCGCGGCCTGAGGCGCTGTGGGTCCCTTCCGGCCTTCTCCGGTCTACTCCAAGGGGCCCGTCCCCGCTGTCCTTACGACTCACGCCACTCACTGCCACAAGCCGAAACCCGGGCCAACCTAGCTGAAGATGGTATGCCCACCGCCACAGCGCTCACCGAAGTACCCGCCACCAGCAGCGCGGCCGCCTGGACTAGGACACGGCGCGCATGCGCCACGGACTCGGCGAAGCGGGGTCACGTGGTTCGCGGCACGCAGGCCTAGCCCTCCAACTCCGGCCCCGCCCCTCCCGCCCCCCCCCGCCGGCGAGCGCTAGGGTGTCTGGGGCTTGCACTCCCTGACCCCGCGGGCGTTGCGGTTCCCCGGCTCGGACTATGGCACACACGCTGAGGTAGGACATCCATGTTCTTTTTTTTTTTTTTGTACCGGGGATTGAACTCACGATGTTGCACTCGCCAGGCAGGCGCTTATACCGCTGAACTAAATCCCCAGCCCCGACATCCATGTTCTTGTTCGGCAGGATTTATAATATTTTCCTGATGGCCTAGGCTTTGTCCCTGACAGTTTACCTGAAAATAGGCAGAAATCCACCCTTAAACCTGCAGATCCGAATACGGTGTGGGCTCCGATAGCACGGAGGTCTCCAGGTGAACCAGCCGGAACCCAGAAGTGGAGGAACAGACGCCTGGAGCGGAGCTTGGGACACTGTCTTCTGGACGAGGGAGACAGCTTTGTGTCCACAGTCTTAGCGGGCCACTTCAGTTGCTCCTCCATCCCCTACTTGTAGAAAGCAAAAATTTTTTTCTTTTAAGTCTAATTTCTCGATCTGTGCTGGTATTGTTCCACCAATTGAATGCAGATGTCTTGTGCTCTGGGTGAATGATTTTGGGGATGACAGTGGGCAATATATGTACCATTGTTGCCCCCCAGAATGACTTGTTTTGAAATTTTGTTGTAGTTCTTTTTCTTTTTCTCCTCCTCCTTTTCCTCTTCCTTCTCTTCCTCCTGCTCCTCCTTCTTCCTCCCCTTCCTCTTCCTCTTCTTCAAATAAAATGGGTTTGGGAAAATAAATTTTAAAAAGAAATCTGGCTTTTCATTAAGATTCCGTTACAGTTGTTCCTGTCTTCTTTCATCAGTCACCAGGCAGCTTATTAAAGGTAACTACTATCAAACTGGGCTCCAGCTTCTTTCTCTGCAATGACTCTCAAGAGGTTAGGCCTACTAAATACTTTTTGGACTTATTTCCAATTTATGGTGGCTTTACTGGGATGTGATGTCATTGTATGTCAAGGAGCCCCCACATCTCTCTGCTTTGCACGTGCTCTTATCTCTGCTTGAATTTACTCTCTTTTTCTTTTTTTATTTAATCTTTAAATTTTTATTTATTTGTTTGTCTTTTTTGGGGCAGGGTTTTGCTTTGCAGTTCAGGCTGGACTTGAACTCACTTTGTTGCCCAGGCTGGCCTCGAACTCACAGTGATCCTCTTACTTCAGCCTCCTGCGTGCTGGGATTTCAGGCACGCACCACCATGCCTGGCTTATTCTCTTTTTCTTAACTCTTAACAACACCAGAAAGAATTGGAAGCACTGAGCACACTGTGAGAAGCCTGGCTTCTCCCTGCCTTCCCGCTGGAGGAAAATGGCCTGAGGACAAGAATGGTGTGATCCCTGCTCCTCACTGTCTCCTAGAACCCATTCCATGGCCAGGGGCCTGGTACATAGTAGGCCCCTGATAAATATTTGTTTAACAGAACATGAATATGTCTGCAGCATGACGAATAAGACTCCACAAATTAGACAAAACCCACCTCTTCAAATGATGAGTTATAGACTTGTAGATGGTTTACACGATACATTGACAATTCATAATGTTCCAAAATCTGAAACTGGTTTGAGCATAGCTATGACACCCCAAAGGGAAAATTCTGCACCATAAAAGTTTGCTTCATACACAAAATTATTTTAAGTATTGTATAAAATTATCACATAAAATCTTGTTTTAGACTTGGGCCCACCACAAGGTACCTTATTCTGTATATGCAAACAGCTACAAGTGTGAACAAATCTGAAATCTGAAACACTTCTGGTCCCAAGCATTTCAGATGAGGGATGCCCCATCCATACTAGTTATCATGAAGTAGACTAGTTTTGCCCTGGATAAGCCTGGATAAGCAAAAAGCGTGACACTCATCCAGCCCATCCACATGCACTGGAAGTGTGCTATCTTGTCTGGATGAATGGAAACAGGGCTGAGGAATTTATTCCTTGGTTCCTTCATTTTTCTAGCATCATTCAAACTACCACAGCCATGTGGATGGAAGGGAAATTTTGTCACTGTGTATATTGCATAGTAGGTCACATATGTGCACAGACCGCCCAGGCCCCTCTGGAATCTGTTGCAGAAGCCCAGGAGACTGGCAGCAGGGTGGAAGGGCAAGCTTGTACATGCTGGAGGAGGCCCTCAGTGTAATTATCTGACGTCTTCTGTGAGCTGCCCCTCCTCCAGACCTCCTCTATCCTTCATGTTGAGCTCAGAAAGCCTTGGACATTCTTTCATGCACAGATACATCCCATCAGGGAATCAATTGGGCACTGCCCACATTCTCTGAGAAGACACCTAGGCTGCTGTTGGCATACAAGTACCTTCCAGCCCTTGTGTCTTTAACAATCTGATTACCAGGGAAGACATTGCTGCTGGCCGGAAACACTCCTTTCCTTCCCCACCTCCCCCTCCGCTCCCCGTCCATCCCCACTCCAGTCCCTCCCTGGAATGTGACAGTGTGGTTTATTTGTGCACATGAAAATCTGTGAGTCACTGAGGGAGAGAGGCAGATACACCAGACAGCATGAAGAGGAAGCCCTGGGTGGGAAATCTATCTAGTTTCAATTACCTATATGCTCATGTAGATGTATGTAAGACTTAGGATGAATCCAGTGTGTGGGGGAGAAAACGAGCCATAAAGACAAGAATACAGAGAATGAAGAGCAGACCAACAATCTGTGATGCTTAACAAAATGTGCTCAGAGATGGGAAAGATCCAGCATATCAGGAGACCTCAGTTTAAGGACTGGTTCTTCCCCCCAAAATTACTATGTGACGGTGAGCAAATTCCATCTCCCAAAAACTCAGCTTCCCATTCTGTAAAGTTTGGACAGTAAACTTTGCCCTGAGGTGAACCATGTGTATGACTGAGTGTGGAGATGTCAAAAAAGCTTTTTACAAATGTGAGGGTTAATTTATCTTGTTGCAGAGATGAGAGATGTCCATCTTTTAGAAATAACTCAGTAGACAGTGACTTTGTTTGTGGGGGACATTTGGAGCATTCCTAGGAGAGAACTAATTCTTGTTTTCTTCATTTTAGTGATGAGGACACTGACATTCCAGGAGAGGTGACACAGCTGATACTTGGCAAGGGCAGGATATGGTGGGGAGCTGCTGGATCCCCCTAACCTATGGCTGGAGGAGATAAGCAGATGGGCTCAGGACCTACTCTGGCTGAAAGGTCCCCAATGATACACCACTCCTAGGACCCTTGGGGAGAGAAAAACATACTTGTGCCCCCCAAGATAGCAGAGATCAAGTATTTCAACTGAGGACTGGAGTGCAGAACGTAGCAAGAGAATAACTTCTTCAAAGCCAGAACCCAGGGGCATCTGAGAGTCGGGGCTGATGACCTAACATCCTCATTTGACAGATGCACAAGTGGAGGCCTGTGACACAAAATCTCAGGGCTGGAACAGTGGTATACCTAGCCTTGGAAAGCCCATTCTTGTCTCCAGGCCTCAACACACCCTCTGATAATGGAATCCTTTCTTCAAGCAGAACCGTAGGAAGAATGACAGTACAGTCAGCCACTCTCGACCTGAGGGCCCCTGTCTGAGAAGCTGACCCAATACAGATCCACAATGTTTGGGGAAAGTAGCCTACATCTGTGCCTAGAGTGAAGACTTTTTTTTTCTTTTTTATGATTCCCACAAGAACACAGTAGAACAGCTGTTTATATAGCATTTACACTGCATGAGGTATTATAGAGTGGCAGGAGATGATTTGAGGTCTATGGGAGGATATGTGTAGGTTGTACGCAAATATTATGGCATTTTATACAAGGGGCTAGAGCATCTCAGATGTTGGATTAACTCAGCAGGTCTTGCTTGTCCATATCCTGCACATTCCAAAGAATGGCCTTGCCTTTGGCTCCTGGGAGGTGACCTCTAAAGCCCTTGGAGCCTCCCACCTGGTGAGAGTGCTTCTGTCACTTGGGGGCCTTGGCCACACCAAAAAGTCTGTGTTAATATTGTGATTTATGAAGGGGCCTCGGCCTTAGTGTCACCTGGACCTCAGGAGGGGCCAGAGGCTTAGGTCATCCACAGAGGGGGTCAGTCAGGCCTGTGAGACAAGCTTTCAAGAGAAAGCCTGGTTGCAAGGACAGTGCTGCTCCCTGATGGGCAGCACTCTGTGACTGAGGCTGTGTCACCACCACTGTGAGAATGGGATGGGGGGCACTCCCATGAGACTGTGCTGGGCCGACACCTGGAGTGTGCCTGGGCCTGCCGGCTGCTGTCTGCATACATTGCTCTTTGCTGAACTTGTGCTGCTACCTTTCCCTGTCATGAGACAGTGCTGGGTGTGACGGCATGTCTGAGCTCCATGCGTCTTCTTTAGGGAATTATTGAACATGAGAGTCTTGGGGGGTCCCCGGTACTCAACAGCCAAAAATGAAAGCACAAGGCTTGGCCCAGGAGTAAGTCAGGAGGCTGGGGGTCACCTCTGGTAAGGGTGACTATGGGAACCAAGGAGGTAAGTGGTGGTGCCAGGTCCTGAAATCACCTGGTTTACTGCACTCACTGAGCTGGGAGGTGGGTAACAGCACTGCCACATCCCATAAGTCAGGAAACAGAGGCTTAGGGAAGTTTAGTCACTTGCCCAAAGCAATGTGGCTAAATGATTGGTGATGGAGTAGTGGTGTGTGTGTGTGTGAACACTAATTAAAAAGCCTCTGATATCCATTCCAGATCTGATGTCTTTCGGAGAGCTTATTTTAAGGGATAGCTTGTCTTCTGGGGCATGGCTAGGAATTCTGGGGTTTTCAGGGAGAACCAGTTTTTACTTGGTCCCCTCCCCTGCTCTCTCAGGTGGCTGTGTCCATGCCAGGTATGTACCAGCTGACCTCCAAGTCAACTCTCCAAATAGGAGAACAAAAGGCTCATTTTAATCGCTCTCATCTCACCCCATTCCAACTCCTCTCCTTAGCTTTCCCATCCTCTTGTATCCCATCTCAGACTCTTCCATCCAGGCAGCCAGCCATCTCTCCCTCACTCCATTCACCCACTGATCCATCCAATTCATCATTGCAGCCTATCCACCCCATTCCTTCCCATTATCCCATCCCATCCCATCCCTCCACCATATCCCTAGTGCCTGAGCCATGCTAGGAGGGTGAGGGGTGCACCATAGGCCGCCTGTACCCTGAACCAGCACAGTCAAGGTTCTCAAAGGCAGGCACATCCTGGCGCAGGCTGGCCCCACTGCACACCACACTTCAGACTCCTCCATCCTCCACTTCCTGTGCCTTGAAGTTGTTTCCTGGCATCCAGTCAACCCATTCCCAGAACCTTACGAATTCTCACTGCCAACAAGGGCAAAGCCTGGGCTGTGTGTGGGCAGAGGTGCGGGCTGTGCACAGAGCCTCCTTTCTCTCAAGGCCTGTGTGGGAGCAGGTGCCGGGGCAGGGCTGGGGTGTGTGCAGAGGGTCAGCACAGCACGCTTCAGTGCTGGGCACCCACCTGGACCCCTTCACAGGCATTGCACCTGCTTAGTGGCACCAGGCCATCTCCCTGGGTGAGATACACCCTTCTTCATGTAGCAGCCAACTCTGCCATGGTTGGCTCAGCCCATGTGGGACTGTGACGCAGAACAACAGAGAGGGACAGAGATGGGCAGAGCAGTGGGAACTGGTGCCCTGTTCCCAGGAGCAGTGAGGGCATCCTCAGTGTCTGCACCTCTATCCTTGTCTCATAGAGACAGGGATGGCCGGGGAGCCTTCTGGAATGCTAAGTGCTCTGCACACACGTTCTCACCAAACCTCAGAACCCCTCTGGGATGTGGGGACTGCTACTTTCTGCATTCTGCAGATGGGGAAACTGAGGCTTGGAGAGAGAATTCACTCTCTGAGAGCACACTGGGATTCAAACCCTGTTTGTCTACTAAAATGTCTTACTCCATTTTAGGTCCCATTAAAAGCATCCTAAAGACATTATTTTATTTAATTTTCACAATGGTCATTCATTCATTCATTCATTCTCTCACACAGTTCTCAGTGACTCTCACTGGGAATGTGATGCCAGCTGAAATTGTGCTGGTGGAATCAGCTCCTGTTCTACGCTGGCAGGGAAGAGGGGAATGAGAGGTAGACAAGATCACATCAGAACCACTGCTTGTCCCTTTGCAAGACACTCAGACTGCCTGCAGCCATGGAACCAGGAGCAAGGAGTGCCCCAAGGTCAGAACTCCATCTGGCCTGTGCAACCTGGGTTTTCCACTTGGCATAAGATAACAGGTGCAGCTGGGCACCTAAGGATATGGAAGAACGCATGACTCTTGTGTCCTGAACTCCAGTCCACTGTGTGGCTGTTGAAAGCCCAAGATAAGGAATACCATATACATCACGTGACATCCTCTGACCCCCCTCCCCTCACAGCCAGCCCCTGCACTGTCTAGTTGCCTTGGATTAGTTTTGATGGCTATGATAATTCTGTGGCATCATTCTCTTTTGTATCTGACCACTTTTACTCAAATGGTATATGTGAGATGTATCCATAGTATTATGTAGAGTGGAATCTTGGTCCTTTTTATGGCCACTTAGTATTCCACCCAGTGACCACACCACCATTGACCCATTTTGCTGTTGCTGGGCATTAGAGTGCTTCCACTTGGCTATTGTGAATGGTACAACTATCACCACTCTGTGGCATGTGTTTTGGCATACATGGACACCCGTTTCTGTTGGGAACATCCCCCAAAGAATGTTGGTTGTAGGATATAGCATGCTGTCTTCAGCGGACACTGCCAAAGATTTAAGAAAAACTTCTGATTTGGATGAAAAAAAATGCAATCAGCTGCTTTCCTGTGATGCTATAACCAGCTGAGCAAGCAAGAGAACCCCAATGTTACTTATTAAATACTGGTAATAATTACCATTTTTTTCTGTGGTTTCTATGGTTCAAGGACTTGGGAATGAAGCCAGATGCAAACATCAAATCAATAGTTTGATAAAAACCTAAACCACTGCACAGACAAAAAAGTGCTAAGATATCATTCCAGTGCAAATGTCCATCTCCCAGGGCCAGCAGCCACGCTGCCTCTTTCCTTTGGTGTCTGGACCATTAGGTCCTGGGATGGGATTGCTGCCTGCAGCTCCACTTTAACTCAGTAGGAAGCGAACCTGGGGTGGCTTCACCTGTCCTGAGGCTTCAGGGGGGCCACCTCCCTGCAGGGCAGGAAGGCTGGGGTTGGGAGCTCAGGGCACAGGAGGGAATGCCAGGAGTCCCCAGGGGCCCCCGGCTTCCAGCTGGAGACCAAGCACTCCAACTCCGACCCAGACTCTGAGGAAGAGGGGCCCAGAGAGAGAAGGAAAGATGAACCTGGACACTTTTACAACAGATCTCAGAGGGCCTGGGCCACAGCTGTGCTCTGCAGGGTGCCACCTGACTCTTTCCCAAGGAAAGAGGTTTCTTTCACAAGGGCCACTCAGCTCTCATACACACAGAAGCACATGCAAGTATCACATGACAGTGACCAGTACCAACAGCTTTGTCTCCAACATCTCTTATAACTCTGCTCTTAGCATTCAATCCCATTGTTTTTGTGCATAATTTTAGAGTTGAAAAGGAAATTTTTTTATATATAGTCAAGGAAACTGAGGTTCAGGGAGGGAAGTAACTTGGCTGATATTAATTACCCAGGAAGTAACAAACATGGCAGTAACAACACAGAGGCTCCTGGACAAACAATGGGACTGCGTCCTGACCCACCTATCACATTTTAATCATATTGTAAGCTGAAAATGCCCTGAGTACACAGAACCTCCAAAGACCCCAGCCCAGCCGCACAGCACATTGTGGGGGGTCAGTGGTTTCTCCTATGATTGTTACTCTCTGACACTGCAAGTGGTGACTGTGTTACATGTTACTAACCTACGAAAACATAAAAATGCAAACTTCTAAGTATGGTTTCTACTGAATCCACATTGCTTTTGCACCATCGTAAAGGTGAAAATCATATAAGGAGTGATTGGAAAATGCAATGAAGGTTTAAGTAAACAAAAACTATCTCAGTGAAAGACAGATTGACACTCATCCCTGTGGCTTCCAACACACTTATCCCATTGTTCTTGGCACTTTCTGAAGCAGTTCCGGAAGTGCTCTACAGAGCCTCTTTAAGAAGCATGATTAAAAAATGTGGTCAAGGTTGCTGTCAAATGTCATCCGGCAGAAAGACATGATCATAAAACATTCTAGTGTGT